>JBBUKS010504929.1:0-13958 GCA_038050645.1 Hedychium gardnerianum | reverse complement strand
CGCCCCTTTTCTTGGCCAAACTCCAGGACGGACAATTATAGCGGACTCGATGCCCTGTGTCGGCGTTACTTGTTACGAATGATACAACAACCCTAAATATTGGAATTAATGAAATTTTAGGGCCATTTAAAAAGTTGTTAAATTTATGAGGTAATTTTGATAATTTCTCCAAGTTTTTTATAAAGGGCAGCGAGGTTTTATTATGGACATATTTCCTCTATTTGTTTTAGACATTTGCTGGTCTCACATCAAATACTCGATTCGCACTGAATGTCCAGTTGATTAGTAAATAATAAATTTATTATAATAAAATAAATATTAATTATTAATAAGCATATGTTTTTGGATATTTTTCTTAAAAAAATACTCCTATTCTTTATTTCCCTCCACATAATTTTGAAATAAATTACGAGGAGTGTTATGCGTAGGAGTACAGACGAATCGAATCGAATAATATAAAAATATTAATATTTAAGTTCGAGTTCAAAAATATATATGATATTCGAATCTCAATTCGAAATTCGAAAATATAAATAAGTTTGGCTCGAACTCGATTCAAAATAGAATTCGAGTTCGATTCGAATTATTCGAATTTCGATTCGAACATGTTCGATCTATAATTCGAAATGACTTAAATTCAAATTCAATTCGAGTTATTCGAACTTTAATTTGAATATATTTAAGTTAAAATTATATTAAAATAATTAAAATTCGATTCGAGTTCGACTCGTGAACGACTCGTAAATAATCAAATAAAATAGTATGGATTCGAATTCAGTTCAAAAAAATTATCGAACATGTTTGAATTCGGCTCGAATTCGATAATTTTAAATACAAATTAAATATTTTTCGAATTGACTCGAAAAACTCACAAACGGACTCAATTTGTTTGCACTCCTAGCTATGCCTATGAGACAACAATTCAATTTACAATAAATAAACAAGGCATACGAATGGGTTAAAAAAATGATTACTAAGTTAAAAAAAAATACATTTCACTCATCGGTTAAATTGAGAAAATAGTTGCAAAGTCTCCACGAGACGAGCAGATGACTATTGCATGGGATTTTACCATTAAGAGATCTAGAAGTCAATCCTTAACAACGTAATGCTTGTAAGTTCCTGTCCTCCCTCATATAATGATCACTATTTAAAGATTAGTAATCACTAATAATTTATCTCTCGTCTAAATAATGGAGGATCATTTTAAAGAAATCGTCGACAATTTCACTTTTTATCACCGAGAGAAAAGAGCTGCAAAGCTCTAGTTTACAATATCATACATGCTGGCTGGATACATGTATCACCTAACAATAACCACCGCAACTAAATCTTTATTAAAAATAGCTGAATAAGCAAAACACAGATTCGTTTAGTTCTTATCAGGGTCGGAGTCATGGGGCTCGGGAGAAACTCCGGATGGTATTGAAAGGAAATCAGTTTTAGCTCTAGGCAAGCAAGACCAGCACAACTTTTGTCGTTAAGATTAATGTGCGTTACTTCGACACCAACAGGGAGGGGGATGTAGGGTCAACAGCATAATTATGGTTCTGCCGAGAAATTAAAAAAATAAAAAAAGATATTAGAAGAAAAGAAATTTTCAAACCAACTATAGATATAGAAGGTAAAAGATAAAAACCTTCAAATTCAACAAACAAAAAGAAAAATAGTCCTTACTCTAATTACCAAAGGAGAAATAAAATAGCAACTAACGGAACCAATAAGAAAATGTGTTAAAATAGAACATCATATGTAGTATCTACTTTATTAGTCATTCATAGTGAAAGATGAAATATTCGCTCTTATGTACCCATTAATTTATTTTTTAATAGCACGAAAACGTAAATTATGAATAATTATTAACTCAAAAATATGATGTTAAAAAAATAATTATTTTAATAAAAATGATAAATCTAATTAGTCTCACTGATTAATCTTGAAGTGACCGATTTGATCCAACGAAATTTTTTTACCGACTACTAAGATAAATCGAAAAATATTAATAGAGACTCATTCAAATAATTAATATTCTTAAGTTCGCTTCTCATTAGAAAAAAAAAATCCTCTATAATATATTTTCGAATATTAAATCTCTTAATTATTCTTTAAAAAATTTAACGATCGCACCATATTAACCTAACATTTTTCTAGTAGCCTTATAAACTCAATAACTGGATTAGCCATTAAGCTAAAACAAAAACAAGAAACTCATGCAACAAAAAATAGCAAGTCAAGCAACAAAAACAAACATGGCAAGCACAAGAACACTGAAAATTCTGTGTCGACACCAAGGTAATCTTCTGCTCAAGCATGGGCGGAGCTGCCCACACTGGCCCAGATAAAATGTAGTCCATTCACTTCAGGTTGCAAGAAAATTAATCTCCTATTATGCTGCTACTCTTCTTGTGTGGTCTGATGATTCAAGCCTTGCAGCCAGTGCAGTCAACTTGCTCAGCAAAATTAAGTTGAGGTCACGCGTCATAATACTAATAGTTGGACATCCAGTGTCACATAAGTACACGGTATACTGATAACAAAAATTATTAAAATATTATTATCATAAAATTTAAAAATTAAATTCTAATTAATAATTAAATTTTTATTTTTTTTATATATTAATCATTGTCCGAATTAGTAAATTAACTCTCGTGATTTATTTTCTCCGTATTAATTTTAAGACGAAATGATGAAAATATTAAAAATGAACATTTCATTTTTTACTACCACTGATAACAAAAACAGTAATTACATTCTTTTCTCAAATGGAGAATCCCAAATAAAAGCTCCATTTGCTACTCTTCAATGTTCCTTCACCAATTCTCTTATCTCATCTCTCGCCACTTCCTCCGAGACACTTTTCACGTGCATGCTGCATTGATATCAAGAACTAGTTGAGTTTTATTAATATCTTTTAAAAAAATTTGTTTTACTCATACTTAATAATTAAGTTGAAACTTTTATTTATATATATATATATATATATATATATATATATAATATGCATTCTAACAAAATATTTCAAAATTGAAAGGCCTTAGCAATTTTTAAAAAGTTAGTTACGTAAAAAAAAAATATGATTTACTTATTAATTTATAAACTTTTGACATAGAGATTAATTCTTAAAAGTTGATAATAAAATTATTGTATACAAGTTTCAAAATATGAAAACTCGAAAAAAATAATAAATAATTATTTTACGATGTTTTATGATTATAAAATTTTATATTTTATATTTTATTAATTATATTATATTATTATCTATACCGAACAAGATCTAGCTTCGTCTCTACGCTCAAATACCGTAGTTTGCAAGTGAAATAGGAATTGGGAGCGAGAGACATGATCAGCAGAACACAAGGCAACAGCTAAACGAAGACGAGGAACCACCCATGATTAAAGTTGAGTAATAAGTTCAAAATCGAAACTGATTAAATCAAAGCTGAATAAATTAATTTTTTTTCGATTGATCGAATTTTCTAATAATAATTAAATAAATTAAATTGATAAAATATTGATTAATTTAATTTTCGATCTTAATAATTCAGAGAGTGCAATACCCACCATCCACCACTGTGGTGGTGCTAATTTTCAAAAAAAAATCAAAACATCAACACCTCAGCTGAGTTTTGGTGTTGATTTTTTAAAATCAATGCCATAGTTGATTTACAGTTGATTTTGGTATCGATTTTTGAAAATCAGTATCATAATAGTATTAAATTTCGATTTATTTAGTTTAATTGAATTAGGAATTTTAAAATAAAAAATGAACCGAATTATTCAAAATAATTAATTTTAAAAAAATAAAATAAAATTCTAAAATAACCGAACTGAATTATTGAAGTTTTAAATTTAGTCGGTTTGATTGATTAATTTGGTCTAACCAAACTTTGGAGATTAAGGACTGCCAGACTGTCGGTCGTTTCCATAGGCAATTCGTGAGGTAGGCGGCGTGCAAAGCCGCGAGACAAATGGGATAGGGATAGGGTTTTACGAGAGTGACTGACAAGGGCTTTTGGCCTTTTGTTTTTTGATCGAGACCGTAAACCGTTGGATCAAGGACAATTTACATTGTTGTCTTTGGACTTTTTGAGTGTTTGACAAAGTCCGCGGGCTAACCTGAACCCGCTAAGGATCAACCTGTCCGGACTCGTAACGAGCACAAACTGATCTATTTTAGGCTCGTCGAATGATAAATTGATGAAATTATAATTCAATTCACTTAAATTATTTAATAGAAGAGACCAACCGACAGTCTAATTTAAATTGACAATTCTAGCATCGATGCCCTACTAAAGCTATAAATGAATCGAAATTTCGTGAATAAATTTAGTGTTCGACTTAATAAAAATTATTTATGTTCATTCAATACACATAAAATTAATTAAATCAATAATTTGAATAACTTGTTGAACTAAATAAATAAATTTAAACATATACGTGTTCGACTTGTTAATATTCATAAATAACATTTGGGAGTAACATTCAAAAATAATATTCACGAACTATATTCATCAATTGCTAAATAAAATAAAATAAAATAAAAAAATATATTATCAAATTCAATAACTAACTAAATAAATTTAAAATCTAAAATTTTAAACAATCAAACTGAATTCAATAGCTAAACTCAAAATCGTAAAAAAAAAAAAAAAAAACTTAAATAATTATTTCAGACTTAGCTACATTATCAAATAAATTTGAACATCACAAATTTTAGCTCATCACAAATTTTAGCTCGACCTAACTCGTTTACATCCCTACCCAATGTCGCCATTACTCGTTACGAATGATATAACAATCCTAAATATTGGTATAGTATTGATTAAATATTAGGGCCATTTTAAAAAGTTCTGCTGAATTCAAGAGATTTTTTTTTTATAATTTCTCCATATCTCATGATTTATTTTGGACATCTCCAACCTCTGAAAGCTCTCCGAATCTAATTTGCTTATCGAGATCGAATCTATACGTTCGTAATTTTAAGTAACAAGTTGAAAAATATACAATACGCTTAAAAGAATTCAGATAATAGCTCCCATAAAATACTCGGTGACAAGGAAAAAAAGAAGACATTCATGAGATGCTTTTTCTTCGAAGCATTTAGACAGTCTTCTGGATTGCAATTTCACATATTGAATTAATTTATTTGCAAAATTTGACAATGTTTTACCTGTTCCATCGCATACAAAACACGAGCAGGTAAATTATGAACATATCGTAGGAGCTCATCTTCCGAGAACTGAGGATGTTTCCCTCTCTTCAGTAAATCAAGCAGAAGCGACATGTTTGATCTGGTACCATCAATTTCCCAAAAGATCAAATGCCCGATCCTCAAAAACCCTTGAAGAAAATGAAACTTACAAGACGGGAGAACAAAAATGTACCGACCAGTTTAAGATGGTATTTATGCTCTATCCTAATTAAACCTGTATATCATGAGATTTACAGTAGTATTCAGGAAACTAGTCTGCGGAACTACGGCTTCTTGAAAGAAAATTGATGTTTGGAAACTTCCATGAGGTTCGAGAAGAACTTGGTGGTGCAGTACCGTCACGTTGTTCAGTAGTAGATCCATTAGGAACTTTAGGAGTGAGAGGAACATTAGTCTCTCTTTGTGTAGTAGTGTTCACCAAACCCTGCAAATCCTGTCAAATAATAATTTCAAAAGTAAAAAAAAGGGTGATGATATTAGAGTCAGATTAAGTGGTTAATAGTTTATTAACAGCTACATGCAGTTAGATTTAGATTTAGATTTAGATTTAGGAAAGGCTGGAAAATCATAACCCATAAAGAGCATGCAAACCTTTAGTCCTGAAGTTGATCCAACTGTTGATGAATGCAGAACCTGAGAAGCATCAAATTATCAACATGATATTTGTCGGAGCAACAAAAGGAAGTTTATAGTAATATAGGAAAATGCTTACTCTGGGATTCCCGTGAGGAGTAAATGGTGAAGCAGATGAAGACGGTGATGGTGATTCTGAAGATGATGTTGATTCTGTCGACAACGGTGGTAATGAGAGAGCCTGCTTTTGGGATAAGAAATGTTAGGGGGAAATCGACAATAGGAAATACCGAACAAAAAAAAAAGAGAAAAAAATAGAAAATACCCTTGTCACTACTGCAGTTTGTGGAAATTCAATTGCTCGTTTTGATGAGTCCTGAAAGACGAAGGGTGTGTTTGAAATATTTTATAAACATTGATGTTTGAACTGAATTGATTAGGCAGCATGTATACAATACAAACATCCTGGCAAGTGCTCAATATCCGACAGGATAATCCATGTCCACATCAAATTTTACACTGTGAAGAGAAATTTCTTAGGTATCTAAGAATTCTACTAGCCTCCGCTTTGAGCTGATACCCAAATTCAATCATAAACTTAATAGCCTATTCCCTACGTAACCCAACACAAAAGGAGCATAAACCTAAAAGAAATTCAGCCATCATTCTCTATACCAAACCTGCTTGGTGGCCACTTGAACCCAGCTTATACTATCTATACTGACAGGTATAAAATGCTTATGCATAATACTAGCAATATACAAGTTAATGGTTGGTATAGGACATCTCCTATTTAAGGAGATGAAGGATTCTCCTTATATATCTCTCCCTGCTCATCAAATGTTCCCCGGTTCATATTATTATTGATATGTAAATCAACTTGCATCAAACCAGTTGATAAGCCACCAAAAAATTATCAACTACAAAATGGGGGGAGATGTGAACATAAAGAAACGTCAAGGCAAGTGAAAAGGAAATAGAAATAGAAAGGGGTAGACTTCATCTAAGTTGTTGCCCATTGGTTTGATTAGCACTCCAATCACCTAAACTCAGCCAGGTCTATAGTTAATCTACTTTTCTAATATGGTATTGACCGACGAATTAAGAAAAATATCAACTTTTGAACCTTTCATATTTATCCACCATAAACAACAATCATTTGTCAGAAGAAAGATAATTTGTCTGAAAAATGAATTATTTGTCAATATGCTGTTGAAAAAATCAGCTGGCTATCTATATACAAAGTCAAATTTAATATAGCAAATTGCTAAGGATGCCAAACTATAGAGTAACACAAAATAGTTGCACACAAATGAAAATTGACAAATTTTGCTTGCCTGAATAAGTTCATTATTCCTGCGTTGCTCTAAGTTCCCAACAAACTGGCAAAGATGAGAGACTCCTCTTGATGTCAAATCCTAAAAAAACAATGTCTTATAACTGAACCAAACAACAATAGAATGAGATAGATGAAATTCAAAGATATTATTACCTGAACTCCTTCAATCCGATCAAGCTTTGACCTCTGATGCAGAAAGAAGTCACATATCAGTATGCGATCTTACTTTAGAGTATTTGCTTAATGTAAACTTAGCTTTACAAACGAAAAATGCAGAGTAAACAAAAAGTACCAGAGTCTCGACAGCAGACTGGACAGATTCCATATCAGAAAAAACCAATCTTAAGTCTCCATGTAGTTCTGACACCTACAGATCATTACAATATACTCAGCATATTATCTGTCAAAACTTCTGAAAGATAACAAAGTACACAAATATAGTGCCACACCTCAAACTTGGTTGCCATGGCAAGCTCCTTGCACTCCTCCAAATTACTATCTACATGGTCAATCTTTGAAGACAGATGTCGCCTAGCAGCCTGCCAATCAGCAGTTTAAGTCAAACACTAAAGTTATGCAAGAAATTTCCCATTGTTAGAAACATGGGCATCCAGCAAAACTTATCAAAAGATATGTTTGTTTTCAGATAGTAATAATTAGCTCAGTAATACTGAATCAGGACTCAAAGAAAGTCATTTCAAGAAACAAGGTTTAATCGATGGGTTGACATCGAAAGAAAATTAAGGTTGATAGTTTTTACCAATTTCAAACTTGCATTCAATACAAGAATATTAAGAGCTTATGATTATGCAAGTTAGAAAAAGCCTTAGAGCATATACCAGATACCCTAACAGTAAGTTTATTTTTGTTGATCAAAACCTGAATCAACTTCAATCTCAAAATCACTACTTTGGGTTAAATAAATATGGGACCTTTAGCATGTTAAGGGAAAGAAATCCATCCTGAGATAAAGTATTAGGGTACATCATTATTCCACCTCGCCATGAAAAATAATTTTGGTCCAAGCACACATTACACCGAGGCATTGGTTAAAAAGTTGGATACATCCTCTTTGCAGTATTTATAATAGGCATCATGCCAAAACGACCAAAAAAAAAAAAAAACAGTCTAGCATTTCAATAATATTTTTTAAAAATAAATCGAGATAAATTTAAAAGGAAAAAAAACATACAGAAACAGATGATGAAACAAGATCCATCTGTTTGCCAATGAGATTGCAAGTATCAGAGAAGCCGCGCCGAGTAACAAACATGAGATCTGAAAGTTTCCATCCCTGGAGGTGTACATATTACCATTTAGTTTGCAAGGTTAAGAAAGAATATCTTTGGGAATATACTTCAGATGGTAATAGAAAGGAATAGAATAAAGGGAGTAAAAAATAGAAAAGCATAGCAAAAATATCCTATCCAATATTCATCTTATGAACCAGTTATTGAATTACCTTACTTTCCAGATCTAAAGTCAAATAAAAGTACAATTAAATGAAATCTATAATCAAAAGTCTGAAACAAAAAGCAGAGATATTCTTCCCAATTCATTATTTAACTTTGGAATAAAAATCAGCCACACATTGTCTTAGATGGAGTTTTAGATCCCTACATACTCTTAAATCTGCATCTGATTTACTACATTTGCTGCAATACAGTGACATAAACCTTAGTTTTTTTTCAATATACTCATAATCATATACATCTAATTCACTGTTTTTCTTAGTATTAATTAATACTAAAGGGCTAATGGGAACTTATACTGCTACTATACTGTTTGTATCACATAAAGTTTACTAACTCATATGAGAGGTTGTCTAGTGATAGAGTTGCCAAGCTGATAAATAAAAATTGAGTACCGATGGAGAATAACCAATTTAGTACAGCCTATAAAGAGTCTAAATCACTACTCACATACAAGAGGTGCATAATTGTGATACCAAATAAGCATAATTTCATAAACTTCAATTAAACATTAATATAAAATAAGAAAGAAAAGTTGAAAATCTAAATCTTCTAGACGTTGAAATCAAGTGTGCCAACCAGAATCTTCTAGTTAAGTTTCTGATTTGAAAAAATTAACATTTTACTTCTGTTTAGTAGAAAAAGAAAAATAGTATTAGAAACTTCAAGTAAAAATTATCAAAAACCAGGGTGTAACCGAGCTTGGCTCGAGCTCGAGCTTTTTATGGAGCTTGACTAATAGCGTTGTTGTTCTTAATATTTAGATTAAATGTTCATCTAATAGATTACACTGATATCATTTTCTTACTTTTAAGATATTATGAATAATTTAAAATTATATCAATTACTATATTTTTATGTATTTGAATAAAAAATTAAGAAATAAAATTATAATTAAATTTTACACAAGTTAGTAAACAAATTTATTCATAAATTGTTCATGAATGCTAACAAACCAAGCTCATTAGTCTTCAAGCTTATTTATTTTATATATTCTTTTATTATTGAACTAACATAAATGAACTTTATCGAACCGACACCAAGCTTGTTGATGAACGTCCAGTTCATTTTAGCCCTACTCAAAACTAGTCAAATAAAATGCCCATCTCGCCTTTGTCTATGTGCTATGAGCCTAACTAATGAACATTAAGTCATACTATAAACCGGTAACAATCATGAAATAAGCCGTCTAACTCAGAATAGATAAACTAATCTAGCCAGTGTCCACAGAAAGCAAATGAGTTCAACAACCATGGCACCTCACATAATCAACTCCTGTAAGAAGACAGCGTGGTGTTGTGAAATGCACTCTTTCAACATGAAATTTATAAGCAAATAGAAATTCATGCAAGATAAACTTCCATAAAGGCATCTTTGGAAAAAAAAATAGCACTGCCATGCCACCAAATGAATGGAACTTATTGATGCCAAACTTTAGTTAAGCGATTTAATCCTTGGAGAGACAAAAAAGATTACCTTCCACCATATAAAGACATATCCAAGAGCTCCAACAACAATGACAGTTGTAACACCAAATCTTGCAGAACCTGCAATTTGCAAACATTTCAACTTTGAAATAACACAAAAATAAAGAGACAGTAACAATAACCATCTACAGTTACTGATAAATAGTGGCAGACTCTAATTATTACTGCCAATAGAATTCTGTCAAAGAACTAAAATTATCCATTTTCAACAGCCCCGACGAAAATAATTAACATCAAGTGTTAGTTGATGACTCAACCAGAAGCTAAATCACGGATTAGCTGGTTCCTACGTGTCAATTTGAATGTGAAGAGACTTAGAACTTTATACCAAAATCTGGTGAAATTTACACAAAAGAACAAGCAAATGTCCTATATCAATATAATTAGAGAGGGAGTAAGTGAATACAGCCAATAGAATTCTGTAAAAGAACTGAAATTATTGATTTTCAACAACACCAGCAAAAACAATTAACATTGTGTTATATAATGACTCAACCAGAACCTAAATCACGGATTAGCGGTTCCCACATGTCAATTTGAATGTGAAGAGGTTTAAAACATTATACCAATCTGGTGAAATTTGTTAGGACTGAAGGAATTTAGATATCTCCACAATGATATGAAATTGTCCACTTTGGGTCTAAGCCCTCATGGTTTTGCTCTTGGGCTCTATCCAAAAGGCCTCGTACCAATGGAGATATTTTTTCCTTATAAGTCCATGATCTTTCCCATGTGTTTTCAACGTGGGGACTTTGTTTACAACCTTGCAACCCCAACAATCCCCCCTCAAACGAAGGACCACAGAGCCCTCATCCGATCCTCGACCCACCAGGTCTTTCTGCCCCTCGATCCACCCGATCTACTAGGACTTCCTTGCCTAGCCGCAACTAAGACTTTCTGCCTGGTGTTTGGTCCTCTTGATCCGGACACAGGAGCCCCTACTTCCTTTGTTCGAGGTCAATACTCTACTCACATGGCTCGATTAGACCATAGCTCTTGTGCACAGTCGGCGATTAGACCTTCTAACAGTCTTAGCTCTGATACCAATTGTTATGACCGAAGAAATTTAGATATCTCGACAATGATATAATATTGTCCACTTTGGACCTAGACCCTCATGGTTTTGTTCTTGGGCTCTACCCAAAAGGACTCATACCAATAGAGATATTTTTTCCTTATAAGCCCATAATCTTTCTCATGTGCTTTCAATGTGGGACTTTATTTGCAACCTTGCAACCCCAATAGTAAGCACGTGTATGGCGAGTGTTTAGGATATTTATCATGTATATCATTACATACATTTATGTTTTGTATATGTGGACACCTTACCTGTTTAGCATCATGGTATGCATATGTGAACACATGGGTGACGTGTGTTGTAAGTGATATGACAAGTTAGAGGTTATAGATCATCTCTAATTGGTTGTTATAATCACGTGTGTGGCATTTATTATAGTTGATCTATCTTGAGTATATGTGATGAGGTACATTGCATAGATAGACATGTACGATGGTAGGATTGGTTGTATCATACTTATCATGGATATGCATATATGTTATCGATTATGGCTCCCTTCGGGTGTGAGCTAGTTGTAGCATCACAGTGATGCATGTATGCTATCGATCAGGGCTCTCTTCGGGTGTGAGCTAGTCGTAGCATCATGGTGATGCTTGTATGCTATCGATCAGGGATCCCTTCAGGTGTGAGCTAATCATAGACATGTTATTACTTGGTATACTCTATCCCAGATAGGGATTATTATACCCTAAGCTACCCACGAGGCCATTTGTGGTAGAGCATTTCTCCCGCAGCCCGTAACTAGATAGCTACCTCTTGTCTTCCCACGAGATCATTTGTGATAGAACGTTTCTCTCACAGTCCACAGCTGACGAACTGGGTGTCTTAGTCATTTGTATACCTTGTGGTGGAGCATTGTCTCCACATATGAGACCTAATACTGTTACTTGTACTGGTATATGCATATGAGATGTTGCACCCATATTGATTATTACTGGCACTACTCATGATACTGTGTGTAGTTAAGTAGAGTGTTTGTGTAGTTAAAGCATACATGTGTATTCATCCTTTTCGTGAGTATCTACCTTTAAGACTGTATACTTTGAATCTCCTTAGATATCATGCACTATCTTTCTTATACCCGTTGAGTATTTCTTTTATACTCACTACCCCTTACTTTCCATTATTATTTCCAGGTTAGCAAATACATATTGATTGGGTCGCTTGGAGGATTCTCTCCACGCCGTCCCATTCACATCGAGCGTTGGTTTCTCCTTTCTATTTCGGTTTGTTTTGCTTCCGCATTTACTTATGGTACTTGCATTGTAATAATTAACTCGTATTTGGGTTTTTGGTATACTCTGGTTATGTACCTGGTGTCTTAAGTTGGATCGGCTCGCAGTTATGTCTTTGAATTTCATGGTTGGGTAGACCTTATATTTTCTTACTCTATTTGATTTATATTACCTATACTATGTGGTTATGTTTTGATTTGAGTTTTGTGGGCTCATATCATTTTGTATCTAAGAGTGTCACAAGGGGGTATCGTCCGTATCAATGGACAAGTGTACCTCTAGGGCGTGACATGTCCTAGTTATCCTTGTTAACCACAAGAAAATCTACCTAAGATCTAGGAGACTGGGTTCTAGTGTTGACCTAGGGATGTAGACTTCTAAGTGTTGGTCAACAATTAAGATTTTTCAAAATACATAAATTATATATATATATATATATATTTATACTATACCCAATCAAACACTTAACCTATGGGTTTCGTGAGATGTTTACTCAATTTTACTTGATTTAAAATTTAATTTTGAATTCTGTAGATTGTTTGACCTTGTGTTAGATTTAGGTTTATTTGTCAGTCATTTAAGTACGCATTTCAAAAATCAACTTCCAGGCTGTGGCGAGGCACAGAGGCCTTCTTGGGTATTGGAGCAACGACCACTGTCTTAGATAAAGTCTTTTAAAGAAATTATACACTTAACCTACTTCTTGAAAAACCCTAGCATAA
Organism: Hedychium gardnerianum; assembly: GCA_038050645.1. Taxonomy (NCBI): domain Eukaryota; kingdom Viridiplantae; phylum Streptophyta; class Magnoliopsida; order Zingiberales; family Zingiberaceae; genus Hedychium; species Hedychium gardnerianum. Next base: position 840 of record JBBUKS010504929.1, on the reverse strand, counting down.
CTAGTCTAGGATGTGGCGAGGTAGTTTAAGTTAGTTCCACTTAGCTAAGCAAACCAAGCAAGGTACTCTTTACTACACTTGACTATCTAGACCAAGCTTCCTTAGCGTACTATCATCTCGCCTCTGTAGGATCGAGTGCACATGAGAGGGGAGGTGAATCACGTGTTTTAAAATCTTTCTTTTAATGATTTTTAAAACTCTTTGAAAACTTAGAGTATGCAGCAGAAAAGCAGACGAAAGGAATGAAAATAGAGAGATAGAAAAGAGCACGCACGTTTGATTTACTTGGTTCAGAGCCTTTGCCGACTCCTACTCCAAGGCTCATAACCCTTCAGATTGTATCGTTGGGCAATCCACTAATATCCTCTTCCGGTAATCTCCAGAAGAGTGATTCGATTATAAAATAAAGTTGGTGTAACAATCCTACACCAACTTAATTAAGAACGAAAAGTAAACACACAAAAAAACTTATTACCAATACTTATAATGATGACGATGTTGGCTTGAGTGCTGGAGAAGATGTCGGCGCCGAGTGTCGCTTGAGCATGTTCTTTTGCGCAGAGAGTCGAGAGGAGTGTTCAGAATAGTTTCATCATTGTTGTTTTTGTCTCGAACGTAGGGCCTCCTTTTTATAGAAGAACTTGACCTTATCCAATCCACTGAACTTGAGATCAATTTTCACTATACGAAGTTTATCGGTCGACTGATCCTCCATGATCGATCGACTGATCCTTCTGAATCAGCCCAGTTCCCGTCCAGATGTTGTCTCTTCGGGATAATATTTGCGTTCGGTCGACTGAACCTCACCGTTCGATCGACTGATCCTCCGATTCTCCCTCA
>JBBUKS010504918.1:0-13959 GCA_038050645.1 Hedychium gardnerianum | reverse complement strand
ATTAGATCACACACCAACTAACTTTAAACCACCTTTGTCATACATCAAAACTAGATTATTAGTGCAAACTGCACCAACAAAAACTTCTCATGACGGGTCAATTCAGTACATATTCTCTAATATATACCCATGTGTCAATTTGATATCATATATCCATGACTTATGAGAATAAGTCATCAATTGACCTACATGCTAGTTTCAATGCATTAATATTGTCCTTGTATATTAATACTTGACTAGGAATATTTAAGAGTCGTGTTCTATATATATATCAACAACCTCCCACAATCAATTCAACCAATTAATATGTAGTAGATTAGAACTTACTATTCTAGGACATTATTATATTTATTCAACTAGCACAACCATGAAGTAAATATAATAACCAAAACCTTGCCTTTTATTAATAAATATGATACAATGTGTCCTAAGTCAATCAACTCATGATTGACTCTTAGGGCTGACATTAACAAAAGTAACATTGTGTTGAACTATCCACTACTGAAACTGATTATATAACTATGGAGGAATATGTAGCTCAACTACTATTGATGATGCATACACTTAAAGACTTTCAACTAAATTATACCAACACAAAAGTCTTAATTGACAATATTAGTTATATTAACTTAACTAAAAATCTAATATAACATTCAAGAACTAAACACATAGAAGTAAAACATCACTTTATTAGGGTTCATGTAGCTAGGGGTGACATTATACTTAACTATGTAGAGTCCAAGTCTAACCTAACAGACATTTCCAGTAAACCCTTATCGGAATTTGAGTTTAGCACACTTAGAAGACAATTAGGAATGCGCTTAGTAGAATAGGACCTATAAACTATTTCTTCAAAATTCAATTTGCTTTTCAAAACTCGAATTGTTTTTTTTAAAATATTCTAGATTCTTATTTACTAATATTTTATTTATTATTCTAAATAAAAAATTCCTTTTTTTTTTGAAATTGGACTTAGCCTAGTATTGCCTTTAGAAATCATGAACCTATAGATTTAGGCAGCCAACATCTCACAAGCACACTAGGTTGCCTTACTTGTGTATTGAGACACTTAGAATGATGTGAGATGCTTAGGACTAAGCCTGGATTTCAGATGCTTATGTTAGTACTATTGGGGTTGCAGGGTTGTAAGGTTGCAAACAAAGTCCCACAATGAAAATACATGAGAAAGATCATGGGCTTATAAGGGAAAGATCTCCCCATTGGTATAAGGCCTTTTGAGTAGAGCCCAAGAGCAAAACACGAGGGCCTAGGCCCAAAGTGGATAATATCATACCATTGTGGAGATATCTAAATTCATTCGGTCCTAACAATTAGTATCAGAGCCCGAACTGCCAGAAGGTCTAACCGCCGACTGTGCACAAGAACTATGGTCTAATCGAGTCATGTGAGTAGAATATTGACTTCAAATAAAGGAAGTAGAAGCTCCCGTGTCCGGATCAAGAGGACCAGATACCAGACAAAGAAGTCCTAGTAGAGGCTCCCGTGTCCGGATCAAGAGGACCAGATACCTTTGATCAGGGGGGAGATCGGTGCTTTAACGGAGAGTCTCGATCACATAACAGAAGGGAGATCGATGCTTTAACAAAGAGTCATTCGCGACTGTAGGAGAAACGTGGATGTGTTGGGGAGTAGCCTGAGCTTTTTCATTCATAGGCAATTTTGTAAACACTTTTAATAAAAAAAATATTTCAAAAAGGATACTTAAGGCCTTTGAGTTCGGTAAGGTTGTAGGTGATTTGCACTCCATGGGCGGTCGAGTTCCTTTCCATCTGGGCCTTGTAAATAATAAGCTCCCGAGCTTAGCTTATGGAGGATCTTGTACGGTCCGCCCAATTGAGGATCCAACTTGTGGATGTCATCGACCGGCTTCACTCTTCTCCAAACGAGATCATCGACCTAAAACGTTCAAGGGATGACCCGTTTTATTGTAGGTTTGGCGCATCCTTTGATGATAGGCCATTAGACGAGCGGTCGTCTTCTCTCGGATTTTTGTGACGATGTCCAACTCCAAGGAGGGTTGCTTGGCGTTGTCCTCACCATATGTGCTTCGTCGAATATATTCTTCGCCAACTTCTATCGGGACAATGGCTTCTCCCCCATAAACGAGGTGAAAAAGTATCAGGCTGGTGCTTTCACTTGGCGTCATTCGGTATGCCTAGAGGATACTGGACAGTTCCTCCACCCAACTTCCCTTCACATGGTCCAACTTGATTTTGAGTCCTAGTACGATCTCCCGGTTGACCACTTCGGTCTGTCCATTGCTTTGTGGATAAGCGACGAAAGTAAAGGCTTGTTAGATGTCGTATTCTTTGCACCATCTTCGGAGCTTTCGCCCTTGAAACTGTCTCCCATTGTCAGAAACCATCTTGTGCGGTATGCCGAACTTGTAGATCATATTGTCATAAGAATTTCATGGCGGCATTCTCGGTTATCCGAGAGAATGTTTCTTCTTCTATCAATTTGGAAAAATAATCGACGACCAGTAGGAAAAACTTCTTTTGTTGAGGCCTGATCGAAAATGACCCTACTATGTCCATCCCCCATTGATCAAATGTATATGAGACAGTCGAGGTTTTTCAGTTGTTCGTTCGTGTGGTGTGGTAGATTATGATGCTTTTGGCAATGAATACAACCAGCTACGAATTTGGCTATGTCCGCTTGCAGAGTTAGACAAAAATATTCAGCCAATAAAACTTTCTTGGCGAACGTCTGACCTCTTACATGATTTTCGCATATGCCTTCATGAATTTCCTGCATGACATAATCGATGTTGTCGAGGCCAAGACATTTCAAAAGTGGTCGAGAAAAGCCTCGTCACCTATCAAGATGAACTGAGATGCGCGTTTTCTCAGAAGCCTGGCTTGCTCGGCATCAGGAGGCACCGTCTCAAGCTAGAGATAAGAAATAAAAGATAGCCTCCAATCGGTCATCATGTCTTCACCCTGTACATGATCGATCTGCGATATGAATAGGTTTTGGGAGACGGGGTCGGCTAACGTCCATGTAGCTAAGGCGTTGGCCATCTTGGCTAATTCGTCCGCCTTTAGGTTGTCCGTCCGGGGTATCTTTTGAATGACTACTTCTTGAAAGTCTGATTTTAGCCTGTCAAAAGCCTCAGCGTACTTCTTCAGGCGGTCATTTTTTATTTTAAAACTCTAATCCAACTGTCGAGCGACCAATTGAGAGTCTCAGTGGAGGATAACCAGGTGGCTCCTACCCGTATAGCTGCTTACAACCCGTATAGTTGCTTTGTTGTTGGAGGCTTTGAAATTGAGTCGGATAGATAATTGAAGTATATCTTCTTGAGGTGAGATCAACAAGACTCCTACTCTACTACCTTGGTTGATGGCCGAGCAGTCCACGTAAATCTTCCAGGTTCCTCTTAAATCTGGGCTTGATGTCTCAGTCATGAAATTCGCTAAGGCCTGAGCCTTGATAGCTGTTTGGAGTTGGTACTGGATGTCATATTCACTCATCTTGGCCGTCCACTTTATCAATCTTCCGGAAGCTTCGAGATTCATTAGCACACGCCCCAATGTGCTATTGGTGAGGAGGTGATCAGGTGAGAGAGGAAGTATGGTCTCAATTGGTGGGTCGTCAAAGTTAACTTCGGTGCTAATTTCTCCAAGGGGGTATATCTGCGCTCTGCTTCCTTGAGTAGATGACTGGTGAAGTAAACAGGATACTGTATATTACTTTCCTCTCATATCAGCGTCGATCCAATTGCTCCTTCACTTGTCGATAGGTACATCCATAGTCGTTCGCCCATTATTGGCTTGGAGAGGAGTGGAAGCCTGAATAAATACTCTTTGAGCTCTATAAAGGCTTAATTGCAACTTTTATCTCATTCGAACTTGGAGGTTTTACGCAATACCTTGAAGAAGGACAAACTCTGGTCAGCCGATCGGGAGATGAACCGAGAGAAAGCTGTAATGTAGTTGATCAACCTCTGTACTTCCTTGAGATTGTGAGGGGGAGACATGTTCTGCAGCGTTTGGACTTTTTCCGGGTTGACCTTGATTCCTCGCTCGGTGATCATGTAGCTGAGGAAGCGGTCTCTCTTGATGCCAAAAAGGCATTTGTCAGTGTTCAACTTGAGCCCGTACTACCTCAATATTTTGCAAGTTTCATCAATGTTGGAGATTAAGTCCTCCACTCTGTCGATTTTGATCAGGATGTCATCTACATAAACCTCGATATTTCTTCCGATCTGGTGCTTGAACACCCGATCCATCAATCGTTGATATGTAGCTCCTGTATTTTTTAGTCTAAACGACATAACATTAAAATAAAAAGTTCCGCCAGAAGTGACAAAACTAGCCTTTCTTGATCCTCCGGAGCCAGAGGAATCTGATGATAGCATTGGTAGGTGTCCAGCATGCATATGAACTCGCACCCAGAGGTCGAGTCGACTAGATGGTTGATCTGTAGCAAAGGGTAATAATCTTTTGGGCAAACTTTGTTTAAATCCCGAAAATTTATGCATACCCACCATTTGCCGTCGAGTTTCGGCACCAAGACCACGTTAGCTAGCCAAGTTGGGAACTACACCTCTCGAATATGCCTCGCCTTGAGGAGCTTGGTAACTTTCGCCTGGACTATCTAGTCTTGACTCGGCCCAAAGTATCTTTTCTTCTGTTTGACTGCCCACGCCTCCAGGAAGACGTTGAGTTTGTGTATCATTAGGGTCGGTGACACACCTATGACTTCTTGTGTCGACTAAATGAAGACATCATGATTGTTGGCCAAACATGCAACTAATCGCTCCTTCAACTCAGGCGGCAGGTCAGATGCGATGCGGGTAGTGTCGTTAGGCCGCTCGGGTGGATTTGGATTTCCTCCTTATCCTCTTCTGATCGAGCGACGTGCTCACCTTATACCATGCTAACTTGGGTTTCTACTGTCCTACGAATCCTTCTGGAATCAGTTCAGATGATATCAACATAACATCTCCGAGCGACTAAATAATCACCCTTAACTTCCTCTATTAGATCTCCAATGGGGAACTTCATCTTCTGATGATATGTGGAGATTACGGCTTGGAAAGCGTTCAACGCCGGTCTTCCAAGAATGACATTGTACACTGATTCAGCATCCACCACCAGAAAGGGGGTTCTCTTGGTTTTTTCTTGAGGTTTCTCACCCAGGGTTAGTGAGAGTGATTTGTCTAAGCGGCTGGACTTGATGCCCCGTGAATCCGAAGAGGGGAGTGGCCATGAGTTGAAGCTTTTCATCATCAACTTGCATCTGATCCCAGGCCTTCTTGAATATGACGTTAACAGAGCTGTCAATATCAACAAAAACCCGTTTTATGTTGTAGTTAGCTATTAGGGCCTGGATCACCAAGGCATCCTCATGGGGTGCTTCGACCCCTTCGAGATGCTGGAGCCCGAAGCTTGTTGAAGGGTCTCTTCTTTGATGGGGCTAACACTATAGCATTCCAGTCACGCGACTGTGGGCCCTGCGGGCCCTATGGGAATCCCCATCCATGGGCCCCCCAGACATCATGCTAACAGTTCCTCATACGGGGTCTTTTCCCTTATCTTTCACTCCCGTCGAGGGGGCGGGCTCTTGGGGCTCCTTAAAGGGCATTCGGACATGCTTCTCCACCTGATGGTAGTCATCTCGATGGGCGGTTCAAGGAGGGGTACATCTCCGATCTGGTGAATTTCATTTGGCCATCTGCCTTCTATCCGACGAGTTTCGCTCGGACGCCTGCCTTCCTCTAGCGTATTGATAGCAATCTTTTGTTGCGTGCCCTCCACTTTGGTGATACGTACAGAAGCGACCCATCACCTTAGGGAACCATCTTTTGAGTCATAGAGCTCAGAAGGCCTCCACTGTATGAACTACTACGTCTCCTCCACGATTCGACGAGCGATGCATTCCCGATCGAGATCCTTGTGCCTTAGCGGTGGCGGTGGAGTCTTGCGCTCGGGATGAGCATTAGGTGTGGTAAGGGTGTTCATCTCCTTTTTTCTGGAGAGCTGGGCCTTCTTCATATTGATGTATTTGAGTGCCCAATTTTTCAAGCTATTAAAGTTGAGTGGGGGCTTCTTTACCAACGATCAGAACAAGTTTCCTTCTAGCAGTCTTGTGAGAATGAACTCACCAAGATCTCGGGGGTGGACGTCGTCACATCCATAATCATCCTGTTAAATTACTGGAGGTAATCTCTTAAGAATTCTTTAAGTTTCTATTTTAAGGAAAACAAGTCCGACATGATCTTGAGATATCTTTTGCTACTAGTGAATGGTGTATGAAGGCGGTCTTGAATTCCTCGAACGAGTGAATGAAAAAATTGAGAGTTGACTGAATCACCTTTGTGTTGGGCCTGGTCGTCAAGAAGACCCGACATTTAACTCCATCAGTGTACTGATGCAATATAGACGCGTTCTCGAATTGACATAAATGATCACTGGCCAATATACATCAGTCGAAAATGCTTCGACAGGGGATCCTCAAGAGTGTTTACTGAAAAAGGCGAGGCCTTGGGGTCCCTCGACCCGCTGGGAGCCAATCCCTTACCCTTATTGCCCCCTGGTATCTTGACTATTCTGATTGAAGACTCCCCGGACTGTTCTGGCTTGAGCGAGACATTGACAGGGGTTCTGATGAAAGCTTGTGACATCTCGAGCAGGTGCATCGAGTTTTGTGAGGGGCTAGTGGCACTTCGCCTAACATGGCAGGCATCCTCAGGGGAGGATTCATAGGCTGTTGTAGTTGTCACATGGTCTATAGCTGTTGTTGACATATTTCTTGTTGCTGTTGCAACACTCCTTGTATCATGATTGCCACTATCTTATTAAGGTCACTCTGAGACATGGTGATGGTCGGTCTTCTAGTGTCATCCATCATGGTATCTAGTTCAGGACTTCATATTCTCACAGACAATGTCAATTTGTTCCTGCACTGGAATCCTTGAAGAGCGAGCCATCGATGAGCTGGAAAGGAGGTTGACCAGATCTTCTAATGCTGGCAGATAGCACGGAGAACGTTGAGAGGGCTTCGCCGATCCTAAAAAGAAAAGGAGTGTCGGAGGGTTAGAGGGGTCACTCTAACACTCAAATCAGTGAACAAAGAGGAAAAAATGGTCAGATAATGAAATAACAATTGAATGTTTGAACATACCTCAGTCTATGTGAATAGACTCACTTATATATCTCCTGGGAGTGGTACTCTCTTCATTAATGAAGCATGCGCCCCAATAAAGGGTGTCTATCGCGGTAAGGGAGGCACCCGTACTGTCAGAGTATCATAATCGTACTACCTTCATCCCTCGCACGTTGGATATTTATGAATTACTAATAGGTCTACGTTATGTCAATCTTATAGCCCTGCTTATTCTGACACTCATGATGGGGGTGGTGGTTGGAGTTTTATCCGAGCGGGAGGATCTGTGGTTGATGGATGGGGATGGCCTGCTTGGGTATCTGTTGGCCGATTGGAGCCAGCCGGTCGGGGTATGGGGCTTTTGGACGGATGAGGGTCGGCCGGATTAATGATCTTTGACTTTCGCCTCTCTGGGGGATATGATACGTGTCGGTCGGGTAATTTCTCTAAGCAGGTTTCTCCGAACGGATTCCTCCAAGCAGATTTATCCGAGTGGATTCCTCTGAGCGGGTTTATCCTAACAAGTGAGGGCGCCCTTGTTTGGGTGCTTTTGTCTTGTTCGTTATGTTGACTTTTATTCCAACACTTGACCGGGGACTTCCATGTAGACTTTTCAGGTGGGTCCCGATATCCCCCATATCATAAGGTTTCAATCTCAACTGCAATGCATTATAAGGATTTTCCTCCGGTGAGACGACAAACCTAAAAAGGTTGACTGTTTGGATGAGTCTCCGTGAGCGCTTTCCGATTTACCCTAGTGGCAATAGAAACTTTCGTGGAGTCGATCACCTCCGGAATTAGTCAGTTCGAAAAGTTTGATAACTCGATTAAAAAAATAAATGATTCTTTTATGCAAAAGGTGAAATTCGTCATCCGGCGGCCCCTTACGACTGTCTCATACCATTGGGAGGAAGTAAATCAGGTACCAAACAGATCATCATGTGGGGAGGATATTCCATGGCTTCATCGAGATTCGACTTTGCTCAATTTTATAAATCTATCACATAATTATCGACTAGACTACTTCCTATGTCCTGCAGGATAGAGATACCCGACCAAAATCCTCATTCTTGAGAATTCCATCAGTTCAGATCAACAGATTTGTTGGCTTCAGGTCACGGTGTACAATGGAGCTCCGATGGCAGGTCTCAACCTCACGTAGAATCTGCATCATCCACTATTTCACCTCGCCTGCAGCAATTCCCCCCACCCCTCTTCGCATCCGAAATGACGGCGTCCAAGTCTGTCTGGAGGAACTTGAGCACGGGCACTACATCCTCATTCCTCATGTAAGAAGTACATGAGAAGCTCGACCGTGTACGTCCTTAAGCACAACGACGAGGCTGTCGGAGAGGCGACGAACGCGGTAGCGTCAGCATAGGCGACGGAGCCGACTTTGCCCAGGATCTAGTACCTGTGGGTGATCTAGCTCGCTGCGCTAATAAATGTTCTAGCTAAGCGAAGATGGTTGCACGTGAGTCTACTGCAGAGGAGAAGAATCCATGCCCGTGGCGTCACGAGCTCGAGATTAGGACCTGTGTCGACGAGATTTTCTATTTTAGGATGAAGAAGAAATCCATCGGCATCAAAGGCTTCATCAATGAATTAGTGAAGATTGGTGAAAATATTTTTGTATAAACTTGGTTCTTCAAATTAATCATCAATTGATTTTGATTTCCGTCTTCTCATGAGAAATTTTGCATCTTTGATTTTCAAACTTGTAGAGTTCCCTAGCTCCAAGCCGGTGAGCGAGGCCGCCACCAAGTATGGCACCGCTGACCTCTTCTCTGGTCAGATGATCTTCATCTTCGAGAAGGTGATGACCTTACTCCTCGCCGAGGAGCCAGTGGCTGCTACCGATACTAAAACCAAGGTCAAGAAGGCAGTAAAGGAGGCGGCTTCGACCGCAGAAGAAGCTCCTATGATGCCCACCAACGCTTGAGAGTAGATCATGTACTCGTGCCACCACTATTATGGTCTTCCTTTCTCTTGTACTTTAATTTTTTATTTTGGTAATTTAGTATCTTAGGCTTGGCCTAATCCCCTGGTCCGTGCATCGAATAAATTCTGAAGTGCAAGTGAGTCCATGTTTTTTCATTCCATAGGAGGAAAATGTCCTATAATACGCCATAATTAGGATTCAAACCGTAGATGCTTGGGAGTCTATTGAATGCTTTTATCGTTGTATTATGTTCGGGACGTCTCTTGTACTTTATTGGTCTCTGTGAAGGAGGTTTGGTCTGTGTAATATTTGTTGGAACTTATTCCATAATCTTGGAGATATTTGCTAGAGTTACGGAGGAATAGTCTAAATTAAATTTACAAAATCAAAACCAAACTTATATGTCAAGATGACTTAAGCGGATAATCTCAAGTTGTCAGCCTGGAAGGTCAGGCTGAGCTACTAGGTCGTCCAAGCACGAGTGGGACATCGTTGGACAAAGCCGAGTGCTCTCGAGTGACATGAGATCTAAGCGGCCTGAGTGCTTCCAGAGTTCGAGTGGGAAGCCGAGTACCGCTTGAGCGGATTGCCAAGTTGGGACACCTAGTACATGAGCAAGTTGTCGAGTCTAAGTCGGGCGAGCAACTGAGTCGCTGAGTCAATTGAGTCGTTGCATCGCTCAACTACCAAGTCGGCTGAGTAGCAGAGTTCGAGTCGGGAGAGCGATGCTAAGTCGAGAAGTTGCATGCTAACTTTTCAAGAACACTTTGCTTCTAACTTCTCAAGAACCGACCCCTTCTTCTCCAATCTTAAACAACTTTATAACACTATTGCTCGAGCTGATTTCCGCCAGCCAATCAATTGGCTTTATCCTCAATTGATTGTCACATCAGAATCGACCGTTCAAACCTACATAACTGCTCTTTTTCGGCCTGGCCAATCGATTGGTGAGCTTTACCAATCGATTGATAGCTTCCAATTGATTAAGCCAATCAATTCAGAAGCTCCTATTCACTTAAGAAAATAGCTCAATCGATTAACCCAATCGATTCTGAACCCTCTTGTTCACTTGAGAAAATTGCCCAATTGATTGAGTCAATCGATTGGCTTAGCCCCCCAATTGATTCCAAGGCATTTGTTTTCTCGTGAAACACTACCCAATCGACTGGGTCAATCGATTGGCTTAACACCAATCGATTGCTCCAATAGATTCCAAGGCATTCTGTTCGCAAGAAAACCTCTTACAATCGATTGGTAGGTGACGCTAAAGCCAACAATCGATTGTCTAATCCTAAAGTCCGGATTCTAGATTTAGGATTTACAAATCGATTGGGAGAAAGTGTTAATCGATTGATAACCCTAAATTCAGTCTTTTTAAGTCTGAATTCGGGTCATGCCTGGTATCTGGTTGACTTCAACCTACCAGGACTTCCTCCGCCCAACATCTAGTCATCCGTGACCTGTTGGGACTTTCCGTTGCCCAATATATGGTCAACCTTGACCTATTGGGACTTCTTCGTTGTCTAGCATCTAGTTACCCTTGACCTGTTAGGACTTCATCTCTCATGCCAAGTGTCTGATTCTTCTTAACCCATTTGGACTTTCTCTTGCCTAACTTCCAGTTAGGACTAGTCACTCAGTAGATTTCTCACCTGCCTAATCTCTAGTTAAAACTTTCTCTTGCCTAATCTCCAGTTAGGACTTTCTTTGCCTAACCTCTAGTCAGGATTTTTCTTTACCTAACCTCCAGTTAGGACTTTCGATCACCAAGTATCTGGTCCTCCCTATCCACTTGGACTTTCCTTTGTCAACTTCCCGTTGGACTTCTCACATCGTCAAGTATCTGGTTAACCTTAATCTACTTGAGTTCTCACACAAATATATTGATCAAATATCAAAATCCAAACTTGAGCCAACTTGGTCAACCTTGATCCGAGGAAGATTGCTCCAACATCCATTACACATTTGAGCAGTAGCAAAAAAGAAGCTACGTGGCAAAACGTTGGTTGATTCACTTAGATAGATTTTTCCCCAACAAGTTCAACATTCGATGTGCGTAGGTCTTGCTCGCATATGAGTCACCTTTGGTTTATTATAATCCGGGTCCTAAATTCACACCACTTACATAAGCACACGCACACGTGAAAGAGAATATCTCCCCAGATATATATATTCATAACTTCAATGCCTATGATTCCATATAAATCAACCATTATATATTAAAACTCATAATATGAAATTAAAATTTTCATTCACAATAGAATCTCTTCTATCTTCCGCTCACCCTCGGGGTAATGGTGTAATGGTTAGGTTCTCCAATGAATAACTAAGAGATCTAAAATTTAAATCTCAGTTACGATACACTGTAGGAAATTTTTCCTCCAGTGAGAAGCGGACCTAAGAATGCTGATCATTTGAATGAGCCTTTATTAATAATTTTCGATTTATTTTAATGACGGATAAGAAACTTTTATAAAATCGAGTCAATCATCCAGATCCAATATTACCTGACTTCATTAAAAAAAATTTCTTCTATCTTCCGCTCTTTTTTCATTCACCTCTTTTTTCCAACAATATTATAATTGAATTACGCTGGGTATCCATTGCTATTGCTTGATGTTTATCGTTCATCAATAAGTAAAATGATTATTTTCTTATATAGTCGATGACAACAAACAATAATCTATAATTATGATCAGTTGCTTCGCTTACATAGAGAATGAGGCAATACAAAGTGAAGCCTAAACAGTAGAGTTTGTCTTTTAATTTGCTGGTCCCAACTAGACCAGAATATTTCAATAAATAATTTAGTTGCATAATACTAACGCATCGTTATTATTATTTATTTATTTATGAATAATTCAAATATTTAATTATTTAAATCAATTAATTTTAAAATCAAAAAATATTCACAGAGATCTATTCAAATGATTAATGTTTTTAAAATTATCATCTTATTAATTTTTTTTTTTATAATACATCATAATTAAGATTTAATTATTAAATACGTGTTACATTATTATCCTGAACAAAGGCTAAATAAAATAGAAGGAATTCATTAATCACAATAAAACAAAATCCAACAGAAAACAGGATTTGTTTGCATCTCTAACAAACACACAAATCCGACCTGTTACCCGTATTAATTTCATAAGATATTAATTGAAAACAAAAATAGTAGCTAACTTTTACTTAATTAAATAACATTAATTATTGCTTTGCAAATTTATGCGGGCCTGATCCGTATTCAGGGCAAAAACTAAGTGTAGGTATTAGCCACTTTGCTTATTCAACCCGGAGGCCCCATAGAAGTTATTGTTATGCGGTCATTTCAATGAGACAACGACATATTTTCAGTATTTTTTTTTACTATTATTAAATGTGGATATGGATATGGATATCCATTATGGAAAATCATTACGACGGAGAATATTTAAATCGGACCAAATTGTTTTAAAAATACACAAACGGTTACCTCTTCTGTTTGGGGAATTTCTTTAATTATTTTTTTTATGATTTATTTTTTTTTAAGAAAAAAACAAAAGACGGCTCTTTATTTTTGTTAACATCAAAATCATGCATGTTGAAAATAAATTAAAAAAACATTTTTATCCTATTTTTTATTTTAAAAATAACTTTATAAAAAATCATTTTAATAATTACTACTCCATCATGATATACAATTAAGGAGTCGAAATAATTTAAGAGGTCGAAAACATATATATAAGATTGTAAATCAGCTAAATTTTATGATATTTAAATTTATTTAATAAAATAATTAAATTAAATTATTATCAAACTGAATACTAAATTTATTCATAAATATTTAATTTATTTATCGTCCTAAATAACTAAATGGATCAAACATATTAGAATCTAACTAGGTCACACCCAAAAAGAAAAAGAATATACCAGTCTTTGCATTCGGATTTTAGGTTTATGAATGCCCAGAAGCATATGCTGCTCGACATTAGAGCTCGAAAATGTATAATGCTCAGTGTGTTGGTATCATTGACTTTTGGTCAAGATTTGATCAAGTTGACCAAACTCAAATTGATTCAAATTAGGATTTCAATTTTTGATTAATATATTAAGTTGATTGAGCAAAAAGTAAGTCAAGGTTGACCGAATACTTGACAAAATATGAAAAATCCAAATGGGTCATGGTTGACCAGACACTTAGTGATCAAAAGTCCAACGAAAAGTTGACCAGAGGAAATTCCAAGTATGTCAAGGTTGATTGAACACTTGGTGATTGAAAGTCCAAGTGAGTCATAGAGGACCGAACACTTGACATAGATAATAGTAAAGACCTAGTTGAAAACTAGGTAATGGAAGTCCTAGCAGAGCTAGGTGGTGAAAGACCGAATTGGGAACTAGACAATGAAAGTTCTAGCGGGATTAGGCGGTAGAAGACATAGTTGGAAACTAGGTAATGGAAGTCCCAGCGGAGCTAGATGGTGGAAGACCTTATTGAGAACTAGATAAACCTAGTTGGGAACTACATAAACCTAGTTGAGAATTATGTTAAGTCCAAAATGGATCAGTTGGGAGTTGAATAATTGACACGATATGAAAAGTTCAAGTGGGTCACGGTTGACCAGACACTTGACGGTTGGAAGTCCAACAGGGAGTTGACATGAAACAAGAAAGTTCCGACAGAGCAAACTTCCGAATGTCATAACTTTTGACTCGGATATTAGAATGATGTGATTTTCATTGCGAAACGAAGTTCGTTCAGAGATTTATGTTTGTCAAACTCAAGTATCAATCTGTAGGATCGAAAGCACGTGAGAGGAGGGGGGAGTGAATCACGTGTTTAAAAAACTTAAGCCTTTTTGAAACAGTTTTGAAAACTTTCGGAAACTTAAAAGTACGCAGCG
>JBBUKS010504908.1:0-13960 GCA_038050645.1 Hedychium gardnerianum | reverse complement strand
TAGGGAGTAGCCTTATTGATATGTAGACTCTACTTGTTTAATCTATAGAGTTTGAATTGTTCTTTTTCAATGATATGTGTGCTTGTGGTCCAGATCTACTGATTTAACAAAATTTTGATGCCAAAAGTACAAGATTCGTATCCCATGAGGATTTGGGGAAAGACCAAAAGGATAACTCAATCCTTAGACCCGTAGAACCCTGAGACGTAGAGAGTCAACTACGAAAGTAGATCAATATGCCACGAGGAGGAATAGATTATCTTAGATCTTAACTGATCGATTCTAATTCGTAGTCATACAGTAAAAGTAGACATTTCGGGGGTTGTGGGATTATATGACAGAGATCTCCTTAGAAAAGAAACCCCTTAGCTCTGTCACTTTTAAAGTAGAGGGCAATTGACATTGAAACGTCGATGTAGTTCCAAAAGTTCACATCGGATACATAGGACGGTCTACCTACATAAATCACGATTGAGGATAGGAAATCAAACATAGATTAAGTGTTTACAATCATTTAGGTGAAACTGAAGTCCTAGAATCTCTTCTCCCATCAAATTTCCTTGGATCACTTCTTTCTCCCTCTCTCTTAATAAGCTCAATTCTCCTTCTCTTCACACAATTCTTTGATTTCTTGCTTTAGTTCTTTCTTTTTAAATAACCTAACATTAAATTAGTCTAGACAATTGCATTTGCTTAGTATACTAGTGCATGACCACCATTCCCTGTAGATTCAATCTTTTATTACTTGACGATATTCTGTGCACTTGCGAATTTCACACATCAAGTTTTTGGCACCGTTGTTGGGGAGTGGTTTTGTTTGATATTAGTTGAACTGCGAATTGGTTGGATTAGACTGTTTTTTCTTTATTATTTTACATTTGCATTTGTTTTCACATTTCTTAGCATTGTTTCTTTTCCTTTTTTAGCGATTTCCCAAATTTGAAGAACATTGAAAATCAGGTAGACGTGATGAGGACGGTCGATGGGGCTAGACTTCTCAAGGACCATGTAGCACCTTTCTCTCAGTCTTTGAAATCTTGCATTGTTAGGCCCTAAATTGAAGCCAAAATTTTCAAACTTAATCTTAGATTTGATCCTTATTATTCAACAACAGCAATTTGAAGGCACACTTTCAGAAGATCCATACCAACATTTGAACTGATTTCTGACATGTTGTAATACGATAAAGCGGGATGACATTTCTGAAGATGCAGTCAGATTAATGGGATTTAGTTTCTCTCTGACAAGAAAAGCAAGTGATTGGATATACTCACTTCCATCAGGGAGTATCACAACTTGGGAACAAATGGAGAAGCACTTCCTCAATAAATATTTTTCACCAAACAAAATGGAAAATTTGTGAAGCAAAATTAAAGAGTTCAAACAGTCAAAGAGAGAATCATTGTTTAAAGCTTCGGAAAGACTCAAGGAGTTATTATTACAGTGCCCCCGTCATAGTCTAGAGGATTGGTTCATAATTCATCTATTCTACATGGGGATATCCAATGTGGCAAGGATTTCACTTGATATGGAAGCAAGAGGTTCCTTTATGAAAAAAAAAAGGTGGAAGATGCTTATGAGCTCATTGAGGACGTAACATCAAATCTTAATTTGTGGGGAAAAGATTTACGAGAAAAATCCTCTGGCAACGACAAAGATGATATTGATACTATAGAAAAATGTGAAATTATGCCCAAATCAACCCAGGAAAGTTATATGGATCAAATAATGAGAAATATTGAGGTTATGAACCGGAGCATTAATGGGATAAAGAAAAGAGTAGAGAAGCTAGTGTCGAAGAGAACAAGTTTCCATTGAAATGCTCAAATGAACTCCTCATCCCAGCAGAAAGAACATTGGGCAAGGCACATGAAGAAAAAAATAGGATTCTAGAAGTCAAAAAATAAACATTATAGTGAGGAATCATCATCTAATATGATGCCGCAAGTACCAAGTTATACCAAGTTCCTGAAAGATGCATGATCTCTGAAAAGTAAATTGGAATAATAGGGCACTGTGGTGTTGATTAGAGGGTGCAACACTCTAATACAGAAGGGAATGCTTCCTAAATTAAAAGATCTTGAGAGTTTTTTGATAAGTACTATTGGAAATGTCAACATTGATGGAGCAATTTGTGATTTACGATCTAGTATGAGTCTTATGCCACATACATTATGTAAAAGAATTGGGCTTAATGAACTGAAACCCACGAATGTAACTTTGCAATTTGTAGAGCATTCGACCTAGCATCCTATGGGAGCAATTGAGGATGTACCAGTTAAGATCGAAAATTATATTGTACCTACAGATTTTATAGTGTTGGATATGGATGAAAACATGCATACCCCCTCATACTAGGGAGACCATTTCTAGTAACAGTTGGCACCTTAATTGATGTCAAGAATCATCGGCTCTCATTGATGATAGGTGGAGAGAAAGGTGAATTTAATTTGTCTAAAGCTCTAAAATTACCAACTGAAGTGGACACATGTTGTAGCATCGAAGTGTTACACAGAATTATCCAAGAAGAAATAGGAAGAGGTATATTGAATGAGGGGGTATATGGAAATGAGGGATATCTTGACTTCTCACAGTGGATGGACAAAAATCCGGATTTATTTATGGTTGAAGAGAATTCTAGAAATTTTAAGCCAGAGCACAAAGGAGAAACAAAGGTAAAAGTTTCTCTTGTTGAATTGAAGCAACTCCCTTCAAATCTTAGGTATGAGCATGATAAGACACGTATGAGCATGCCAAATCATACAAAGAAAGAACTAAGATATGGCATGATAAGCATATTATGAGAAGAGAATTCAACACAGGCGACTCAGTGTTGTTATTCAATTCAAAACTTAAACTTTTCCTTGGAAAATTGAATCAAGATGGTCAGGACCTTTCCAAGTATAGAAGGTACATCCACACGGAGTTGTGGATATTTGGAGTAAAGCGTCAAAGACTTTTAAAGTGAATGGTCAGAAATTGAAGAGGTATTTTTTGGATATGCAAGTTGAGGAGATTGAAGCAATAGAATTTCTTGAACCATCTAATCCAGATTGAGGAATGTTGGTTAGTATTCAATAACTTAGTCGTAGCTTTTTAGTTTAGTGGTTGTTTTTCATTCAACATATTTTGCTTTGTTCATATTACTCTTTTTGGTTGTTAACTTGAAGCATGCATGAACATACTTGTCTTTTGAGCAGAATTTTTATAATGTCATGTGAATGCACTCTTTTAAATTTGTGGTAATTCATCTCTTTATCTTTTAGTAAAATCATGAAAGCATTGTTGAGTTGATGATGTTTCACCAATTTCCTACTTGATAGTTCGAATATTTCAATTCACTTATGTTTTGCTTTCGAAAAGTTGATTTACTATGACTAGTCATGATTCATCTTGTAAGATTATTACCTTGGCAACCATAGGTGACCTTCTCCCAACATTTTAGTTATTGGATAACCTCAATTCTTGTCAGCTCATTAGGAAAATTTTGATCTCAAACTTAAAAAGAGTTATTGATGCAAGTGTTGCACAATGCAAGCACTTAGAGAAAAAAAGAATAAAAGTGAAGAATAAATGAATAAGGGATCACAAAAAATAGTTATTGTGAGTGGAAACTAATATGTTACCACTTTGAGATCAAGTCAGGTTACTGGGGAAATAACTATTAGATTTCTCTTGATACCGAGTACTCCTTTGAGACTTTGTGTTGGGAAGAAGAAACCAACCTCACATATGGAAGGTAAGTGTCTAATGCTGGAAACCTTGGGAACACGATAGGATGACGACTTGACTTAGATCGGAACTTGACAACTCTAGGAGCAAACTATGCACTATGCACTTAGAACTTTCTTGTAGGCTTGATGAAACTTATCGAGTACCTTTGCTTTATGATAATACTACTTGATAGGATTAGATGAACTTATTGAACTTAAGATATGATCATTCACATGTGTTCTAGATATTGATGTTTACTTGAGGACAAACAAAGGTTTGGCCTAGGGAATTTTGACGTGTGTATTTCATATAGATTTTTTATCATAGTTTAGTATATATTTTATCCCATTTATTGAGCATTTAAACCATGTTTTCACTTATTCATGCTTCATTTTGATATTTTTCTAGTTCGGAGAGCTGCTCTTATGTATTTTCCTTGATAGGAGGTGAAAAGGAGTCAAAACGAGATTCAGAGATAACTCTCCATGGGAAGAACAGCTACCACGACCCATGGGCACGCGGGTCATGGCCAAATTGGTGGGGTCATATCAAGAATTTGGAGCTTATAGTGCTCGACACGGGGGGGGTGCCAATCTGCACGACCCATGCTTCATCTTGCCCTTCTCAACAACCACCACGAGCTGCCTATGCCAGCCGGCACGGGCCATGCCAAATCCTCCGAAGTTCACAGCGCCCACCACGAGGGACCCATGCCAGCCGGCATGGGTCATGCTAAATCCTCAACTGCTTTAAAGCTCACCACAGGCAGCCCGTGCCAGTCGGCATGAGTTGTGCCCAATTTTTCAACAAACTCCAGCAGCCACCACGGGGGGTCGTGGCACGGGTCATGCTAGATTTACTACACTTCAAATTTTCGCCACGGGCAAGCCATGCCAACCTCCGATTTCATGGAGTAGACTCTTGATTCTAGGATTAGGGAGTAACCTTATTGATATATAGACTCTACTTGTTTAATCTATAGAGTTTGAATTGTTCTTTTTCAATAATATGTGTGCTTGTGGTCCAGATCTGCTAATTTAACAAAATCTTGATGCCAAAAGCACAAGATTCGTATCCCACAAGGATTTGCAGAAGGACCGAAAGGAGAACCTAAGATGTGGAGAGTAAACTACAAAAGTAGATCGATATGCCAATGGGAGTAATAGATTATCTTAGATCTTAACTGATCGATTCTAATTCGTAGCCATATAGTAAGAGTAGACATCTCAAGGGTTGTGGGATCATGTGACAGGGATTTCCTTAGGAAAGTAATCCCTCAGCTTTGTCACTTTGAAATTAGAGGACAATTGGCATTGAAACGTTGATGTAGTTCCAAAAGTTCACATCGGATACATAGGACGGTCTACCTACATAAATCACCATTGAAAATAAGAAATCAAATATAGATTAAGTGTTTACAATTATTTTGGTGAAACCGAAGTCCTAGAATCGCTTCTCCCATCACTTCTCTCTCTCTCTCTCTCTCTCTATAAGCTCAATTCTTCTTCTCTTCACACAATTCTCTAATTTCTTGCTTTAGTTCTTTCTTTTCAAACAACCCAACACCAGATTAGTCTAGACAATTATATTTGCTTAGTATACTAGTACTTGACCATCATTCCCTGTGGATTCGATCTTTTATTACTTGACGACATTTCGTGCACTTGCGGATTGCACACATTAGAAGGTGTGGATGATCAACCACTTCTTTAGTCTGTGATGTGGGCATTGTTGCAATAGCTCCTTAAATTTGTCTCATGCATCAAACAATGATTCTCCCTCCTCTTGTGCAAAGCTAGTGATTTGATTTGTTAGGTATACTATCTTGCTAGGAGGGAAGTACTTGTTGAGAAAATGTAGCTCCAGCTATTCCCACATTGTAATGTATCCTGGCAGAAGGGAGTGCAACCAAGCCCTAACTTTGTCCCTCAGAGAGAAAGGGAACAATCGGAGCCTAATAGCATCTATAGAAACACCACCATGCTTTACCATTTCGCAATACTCTAAGAATACCTCTACGTGCAAATAGGAATCATCCATAAGTGCGCCTCCGAATTGGTTTTGTTGGATCATGGAGAGTAATGCAGGGATTATTTCAAAGTTATTAGCATCAACTAGAGGTGTTCTGATGCTAGATCTCAGTCCTCTCGCAATAGGTGCAGCATAATCTCCTAGAAATATATTCTCATCGTCCGCAACCATAGTAACCTGTAAAAATAAAGATAAAAAAAAATTACAGTGAAGATAACAATAAAAAGGAAAATTTAGATTATCCAAATAGCAATAAAACTAATATCCACTTGACACAATCCTTGACAATGGTGCCAAAAACTTGATGTGCGATTTTCGCAAGTGCACATTTGTGATGTACGATTTTTGCAAGTGCACGATTGTCATCAAGTAATAAAATATCATCCTCTGGGACTGTGAAGTCAAGTAGCAATCCAAATGCAAACTAGACTATCTAAACGAATCAAGATCGAGAGAATTGGTTGTGAAAGAAATCAAATTAAAAAAGAAAGAGTGAAGTTGTGAGAAAATTAATCTTAAAAAGTAATTCTAGGACTTCGATTTCATCATGACTATCCTTGATAATGTGGTTGTGGTCTCTCTTTTACCTCAATATTGATCAAGCTTGAAGGTGGTCTATCCTAAGGTAATCGATGCTCCCTTTCGAGCTTGCACCGGTGTATCTACCCAAATGTGTCCCCTACTTTCGCGATAGCCATACTAGGGTGATCACCTTTCTATTGGAGGGACCTGTCATGAGAACCCCGCAACACCCTAGACCGCTACCATTACTTCGTGATGCCAAATCGGGGTAGACCCCTTACACTCTGTGATAGCCAATAGAATTCTCAAGAGGGTTTGTACTACTTTCATGAACAACCCCTCAAGTCTAGTTATTATAGGTCCAGGATCATAATTTGCCTTTCGGTTTTTCCTCCTCAACCCAAAATATGTGCTAATGTCTGTTAAGATCTATTAACACGTTAAGTACACTAACAACTAAATCAAGGATCAACACATCATGCAATAAAAGAGATAAATATCAATACACAAATATCAAGTCAATGTCAGGTTACTCCATAATCCTAGAATTAAGGAAACTACTCCATGGAAATAGAGATACAAGCCGAAGACATGGAATTAAGGATACTACAACTCAAATGAAAGAGAGAAGAGTAAGAAGGCTCAGTCCTAGGTGTTGAGGTTGTATTTGGAAGATATCCTAGCCTCCTTGCTAGACAAAATCCTAGTGGCTCCTTGAAAGACGACTTTCTCCTAGGTTCCTTGTCACAGGAAACCTTTGATCCTCAAATAGATGTCCCCTTGGTCCTTTTATAACCTCCAAAATTACCAAACCTTAACGAACTTTCCTAAAAACATAGGGGCATCGCACGGCCTAACCGTGTGACACTTTTGACAACAGTGGTTAATCGAACACGCCCATGTCAAGGGACATGGCCAGACCATGTTCGGTGCTGGAATTCTCCTCGGTGGGTGTTAGTGCAGAACACGACCAAGTTAGGGGACATGACTAGACCTTGTTATGTGCTGAAAATTTTGATTAACTCTCTTATGCTCATTCTTCTCCAAGGGTGATGCACGACCGTGTCAGAGGACATGGCCATATCGTGCATCATGATAGAATGCATGCTTCCAAGGCTTTTCGTCTCAAATTGAGCTCCAACTTCACATTCTATCAATAAAATACACAAAGAGTAGTTTTTCGAATTAAAAAATATATAAAATATGCTCATGTAATGAAATAAATGCATGCTAAACAATATCAAAAACATATGCATGAAGCACACACATCAATATTTCTAAAATTAGCTTCCAGGTCATTGCGAGGTACAATGGCACTACTTTGGAGAGCCACTTCCTTAGACAAAGGTGATAAAAGAAATAAACACCCAAACTAACTTACTACAAAACCTTAGTCTAACTAATTTAGGATTAGGTGAGTTAGCTTTAGCTAGTTACACTTAGCTAGGTGCATCAAGTAGGATATGCCTTATCCAACCTAGACATGCACTTTAGTTTAAGTTTTCCTAACGTACTATCCGCTCACCTTGTTCTAACACTATGTTGTCAAGATCAAAAGCCCTTTGTCCTATCTAGTCATTCTAAATTAAACATTTAATGAACATGAAAGCAACCAAATTAAGCACAGCAAGCATACACCAAGCTAATTAAACTAATTTAGAAAGAAAACAAATATAAATGTTCCCCCTATATTTATGCTTTATTTGATAATATATATATATATATATATATTATCTCCTCTTGATTATAATTTTGATATGTTTTTATCTAAGTAATGAATTTGATCTTTAGGGATCCATATTTGTTATGTTCTATTTGATTAATTAGACATGATTTAAGGATCCACGCTTTGACTATTTTATGTTTACTAGTATGTCTATTTACTAAAGAAATACCTATGATTCATTTTTGACTTATCCAAGTCTGGTTTATTGTACACAGTTCATTGAGCCTCAAGTATCATATCTAAATACTTGGAGTCTGATGTGAACTTTTCTAACGTACTTTTAAGTTCTTCAGCTTGACCTTTCAAGAAAGAATTATCTTCCTCAAGTGTTTGAATTTAAGTTGAGGTTCCTTCTTGAACTTGATTAGTTGAAGAACTAAGGTTGATCTCTCCCTTAAGGTTTTTTACCTCCTTAAGAAGTGACCTAACATGTTCTTTGGTTAGTTAATTTTCTAGTCAAGCATGTAATTATAGTATAATTTATGTACTAAAGGAGATGTTACCTCATCCTCATCATCTTGTTGGTCTGGATCTTATTTTGTCTCAAATTCATGCTCTGACTCTAATTCAGGCTCAACTACCTCCTCGTTAGCCATTAGAGCCATGAAGCTAGTCTAGTCTAGTTCATTTGAGTATGATTCTTCTGAAGATGATTCATCTCAAGTGGCCTTGAGTGCCTTCTTCCTTCATTGTTTCTTGGGTTTGTCCTCCTTTTTTGACTCTTTTAGGTTGGAGCATTTGACTTATAATGCCTTTTTTTGTTGCATCCATAGCAAATTACCTCTGATCTTGATTTACTTGTTTTTTTTTGGTCTGCTTGCCTGCTTTTATTTTATATTACCTTTTTGATGTCTCTCTTAGTGAATCTCTTCTTCTTATTGATCAACTTTCAGACCAAATTTATACTTTCTGAGGTCAACTCTTTGTCGTCTTCATCTGAATACAATTGTCTTCTGATTCTGGCCCTAGTCGGAATTTTGACTTGGCCTCCTTGCTCTTGGTTTGACCTACAATCAAAGCAATACCCTTCTCATTTTAACTCATCTTAGCCTATTCATGTAACTCGAATTCATAAAATTAATCATCTAATTTTATGATAGATAAATCCCTAGACACTTTGTATGCATCTACCATAGATGCCCATAAAGTATTTCGGGGAAATACTTTTAAAGCATATCATATAATATCTTCTCGATTGGTTGCCCGATTGAGTGGAGTCCATTAAGGATGACTTTGATCCTTGTGTGTAGTTGTCTTAGGGACTCTCCATCCTAAATTTGACAATTAAATAATTTAGTTAAAAACAAATCTCTTTTTGTTACCTTTGATTCGTTGGTTACCTCATGGAGCTCGATCAATTAAAGAGAGTCGTCTTCAAAGAGATCCAAGGAGATGAGAGATTTTGTCAGCTAAGGAGCACGTGGAGGTCATCCAGATCCATCATTGACATCTACAAACTGAGTTCTTCCTACACTTCTCTCTATTTTGAGTTGAAGAATGATTTCCATGATGTCTTTGGCTTGTTTCTCCATCATGATGGAGTAATCTCCTTAATTATAGAATTAAAGAGTAACTTGATGTTGAATTGACAATTGTAGTTTGTTATTATTCTCTTTTATCGCATGATATGTTTTATTTTTGATTCATTCTTAGCTTACTTAACATGCTAATACGTCTTAACAAATGTTAGCATAGATCTTAGGGAAAGGAGGAAGAACTGAAAGGCGAACTCCGATCTTAAACCTATAAGAACTGAACTTAAGGGTTTGTTCATGAAAGTAGTCCATATAGGATCGAACTTGACACTAAAAGGGGGTGAATAGCATTACAAATTTTACGAGCAGATATTTAAAGAAAATAACTGAAACAGTTGAATCAATCAAAGTAAAACAACGGAAATAAATAAAATTTAAAGATTGATTCAATCAAGTATAGCTAGACCAATGTATGCATGTAAGAGATTTAACTATGACTAAGCATGCAAGCAGTTGACCAATCAAATCAGAAGTATATACACGTGCAATAATTTAAAAAGGTGATTCCTATTTCTAATTTCTCCTAGGTGGAGAAACCTTACCAAAAAAATCTAAAAAGTTAGGCACAAATTACAATAAATAAGAAAACACTAAAACAAATAAAAATGTTATTCTAGGTGTTGCCGATCGAAAATGAAGTGCAGGTTGTAGTGTGTCACAGTACAAAAAGCGAAAGAGCGCGAGCACAAGAGATTAAGAGAAGTCGTGAATGAGTTGTTTTTAATCTCTGTCTCGAGATCCTTTTTATAGTACCTGTCTGGTCGCCTAGAGCCTTCATGGTCGCCTTTGTAGGTGCTGACATGGTTACAACTTTTACCCGATAGATAATGATAATGATGCTACTCGGTCAACTGGGGGCTCCTCGATCGCTTAAAGAGGGGTCAAATCTGATCTTGACCTAACTCGCTCGGGTTATCGATAACACCACTGCCCAATCGCCTGGAAGCCTTCTCGGTCACCTGTATACCCTGGTTGCCCCGACCCAGCTACACTCCTGGACCCTCCGACTTCAATCACCGAGAGTTATCACCAGTCAGTTGCCCCAAACTTCCTCTATCGTCTGGAACCATCAAACTATTTCCTTAAAGTTGTTACACGTAATGAGTAAGATATAAGATTTAAAATTATTTGCAATTTGGCTGACAAGATTTTAACCCATCTTGTTTGGGTGGTCAAGCAATCAGCTCTTAGCTGATTCTACACACATGGACTTGTTTGCCAAGCAATCAACTTCCAGCTGATTCTACACACTTGGACTTGTTTTGTTAAGCAATCAACGCATAGCTGATTCTACACACTTGGACTTTTCTTGCCAAGTTATCAAACCTCTGACCTACTCAGACTTGATTCACCTAGCTCTCAACTAGAAATTTTCTTGCTTGGTTACCAACCAAGACTTTAGTTGTCTAGCTTCACTCACTAGGAATTTTCATTCACCTAGCTCTTAGCTAGGAATTTCACTGCTTTGTTCTCAACCAAGACTTTAGCTATCTAGCTTCACTCACTAGGACTTTTCACTGGTCAAGTTAAATGCACCTGGACACTTGACATCAATTCGTTAGATTTCATCAAACCTAACTTTAACATTAGTCATACATCAAAATCTTAGGTTAAATGTTGTGCTCCCAGCACCAACAGTCCAAACTCTCTCAAAGATATTATTGGCTATCACAGAGCATAATGAGTCTATCCTAGTTCGACTACCATAAAAGTAGTAGTCGCATTAGGGTAGATACGTCGGTGTATTCTTAAAAGGGAGCATCGAGTACCTTAGGATAGACCACCTTCAAGTATGATTTAACATTTAGGTAAGAGAGGGATTCACAACTACATTGTCAACGATCATCGTGCTGAAACTGAAGACCTAGAATTGTCTCAAGAACTAGTTTTCTCCCTATCTTTTAATTCCTTTTTCTTAGTCCACTTGCTTTCACAACTATTGGTGCAGGGAGCACTAGATAATCGAACCTGTATTTTGATGATTGGAAAAGGTTCAAAGTTAAAGTTTATTGCGATCTAACGAGATTGATCAAGTGTGCAAATATCTTAATCAAAAATTCCTAATAAGATTAGGCAAGTGAAAGTCGTAGTGAGACTAGGCAAGGAAAAGTCCTAGTAGGTTAGTTAGACCGAATACTAGGCAGCTGAAAGCCCTAGTAGGTCAGTTTGACCGGATACTATTGGAGTTGTAAGGTTGCAAACAAAGTCCCACATTAAAAATACATGAGAAAGATCATGGGCTTATAAGGGAAAGATATCTCCATTGGTATGAGGCCTTTTACGTAAAGCTCAAAAATAAAATCAAGAGGGCTTAGGCCCAAAGTGGACAATATTATACCGTTGTGGAAATATCTAAATTCCTTAAGTCCTAACAGATACTAGGTAGAAGACTTGGCAGATCGAGAACACCATGGGGGAAGTCTAAATAGGTCAGCGGACCGGACATCTAGCAGGTCAATGGGTCAACAAGGACAGGACATCGAAAGGAAGTCCTGGGGGTTAGAGGATCGGATACTGAGCAGGAAGTCCAAATAAGTTTGGAGGATCAGATGTTTGGCAAGTCAGGTAAACTCTCCTGAGTGGAGAGATTCTTCCGAAATGAAGAATGGTCAGGACACGTTCCCATTGAGGGAACAATAAGCATCGATCCGACTGAAAGGTTTCACTTGAAATCCTAAGTCGAGATCAGGACAGGTGGAACTATCCAACTTACTCATATTATATTATTGTGCTAACTATGTGGTGCAAGGACTTGAGATCAGAAAAGTGGTCGGAATTAGTGTACTTCGGGCAACAAGATAGGATACAAGCGACCGGAGGTCCAAGAGACCTTAAGGTATCAAGAAGACCGAAGGTCAGGGCGACTGGAGAGGATACAGGCGCCCAAAAGCGGATAAAGTCGCGACGGAGTTGAATCGGATAAAGCCAAGATAGGTCCGGAGGCTATACGGGCCACTATAAAGGACTATAAAAGAAGTTGCGAACAGTAGGCTCAGAACATCATCTGTGACCATCTTTCTACTCTCGCCTTGCCCTAAAATTCTAATGCAATGCTCACGTGCTGCTCCGACAACCACGCTCGACCTTGGATCCTTAAAGTTGTCGGTATTCTTGTTTCTTTCATCTTTTCATGTTTTAATTCGTAAGGAATGGTAAATGTGTTACCATTCCTCTTCTTTTGTAAAAGATGAATCATTGTTCGGAGGAGGAGATTTTTAGTGGATTGCCCATCATAAGTGATCAACGATTGCGAACCTTGGACTAGCAGCACGGGCTGTGAACTAAGTAAAAATAAATGTGTCATTTGTGTTTGTTCTTCTTTTCTATTTCCGCTATGTACTTCAAAAAATATGAAAAAGTGACACGCACTCTTCACCCCTCCCCCTCTAGCGCTCTTTTCGATCCTACAATTGGTATCAGAGTAGGGCCTTTTTTTAGTTTTTTGTCCTTTTTCTTTACTCCCGCACTACTAATCCAAGGCCAAGTCATGACACATTCTTTCTCATTTTTTTCGTGCAAGAGTTATTTGTTTTTGATGTCCCATCAAAAGGCTATAGCACGGCCTGACCGCCTCTCTTCTCTAGCGAAGGTTTCGGCTATTGGAAGGGCTGAATAGAGTTCCATTTGAAGACTCAAGTGGAAATGTGGATCGTGATCCAAACAGGATTCACACTCCCCACCAACAAAGAAGGCTTACCGCTCGACTGCGACAAATGGAAAAACCCAACAAAGAGGAAGATTGAGGCTGACACAAAAGCTACACAGACTCTCCAATACGGCTTGAACAAAGAGGAGTTCAATCGAGTCAGATCATTCAACAACGTGAAGGAACTTTGGAAAAATTTGCTCAAGCTTCACGAAGGAACCTCCGACACTAAGGTATGTAAGAGAGATCTATTTTTGAATAAATTATATAATATCAAAATATAGGACGGAGAATCGGCAAGTCAACTTCACGCTAGAATCCAAGACATTCTCAATGGACTACACACAATCAGACAACAAGTAGAGAACCGCAATGTAATAAGGTACGCATTGAAAGCATTTCCAAGAAACTCTTTGTGGACATCAATGGTTGATGCTTACAAAGTTTCTCAGGATCTTTTAAAGGATAAATTAGACAAACTCTCTTTGGAATTTGAATTACATGAACAATCTAATTCTACTCCAGCCAAGAAAGGTATCTCTTTGATTGCAGAAAAATTCAAGAACAAAGAGTCAAAGCCCAAGCCTAGAACCAAACCCAAATCAAAATACGAGTCAGATCTAGAAGACGACGAGTAGATCACCTCCGAACTCGTTAATCTAATTCAGAAAATTCTTAAGAATAAAAAGATGATCCTATCAAAGAGCAAAAGCAACTTGGTCTGAATCGAACCACCAAGCCCAAGTCAAAAGTAACATGCTACAGATGCAATAAGAAATGACACTA
>JBBUKS010504891.1:0-13960 GCA_038050645.1 Hedychium gardnerianum | reverse complement strand
AATTAATATTATATATAATGTTAGAATTTATTTATATAATATTTTTAATCAATATTATATAAAATATGGAATACAAATTAATATTTCTGAAACACAACAAATTAATAGTAATTTAAAACTTACAAAAACATAACTTTTATTAAAAGAACGGACGAGACGTCCACGAGGATCTCTGGAGAATTATTTTACGATTTCTTTTGATTTTAATGAAGTAGATAGCGAAAATTTCAACATCCTAAAGTGATGGTCACAGAAGGCACAAAGCTTTTCCGTCCTTTCCGTGATTGCCAAAGAAATTTTAACTTGTCCAGTGTCAATTATTGTTGTGGAGCAAACGTTCAGTATCGGCGGCAACATATTAGATGAACGCCAATCGATTTTATCTTCCGACTCATTGGAAGCCCAAGTATTATTCGACGATTAGATCAGAGCCGAGAAAAGAATCCAAGGAATGCAACTTTCAGATAATGAAATCGAAGATTTTAATACTGAAGGAATAAATACAACGGGAACGAAAAATGAAAGTGAATAACAATATAACTTTTTAAATAAATACAAGTCATTTGTTTAAATGAATTTAAAATTTAAATTTTTTTAATATAATAATCTTGAACCATGACGAATCATAGTGAATCATGAATTGAATCGTAAACTGATGATTTCGAATCATGAATTATAATCGTCTTGATTAAGATTAAGGATCGACTATTCAAGAACCAGTAATTTCAAATCGTGATCTGCGGTTTAGATAGATCCGGTTCAAGGCCTAGTTGAACCGTAACGACAGAGTCCAAACGACAACTCATTCTGCACGCCCCCTCGACCGGCGGCTTTTGCGGCGATGGGAGTCCTCTCACTTCTCCTCATGTTCTGCGCCTCCTCCGGCCTGTTACTCAACTCCCCCACTGCCCTCTTTTTCCGGTCTCACAAGTCGGTTCTTTTCCTTCACTTCCGCCCTAATCCGACGCCGCTGTTGCAGGCTCGGCGCCACACAACGGCCAATGAACGGCGGCGGCGATTGGAAGATCCTGAAGCAAAAGTTCACCTTCCCTGCGGGCGCCGCCCCTTTCAACAGCTGCCACGCTTCCACTATCGTACAGGTGGAGAGAGACTGCCCTCTTCCTCTTCTCTCTCTCTCTCTCTGCTTCAATTCAATCTTCGATCAACAGGTTGACAAGGACAGCTTCCTGGTGGCCTACTTTGGTGGATCTTACGAGGGCGCGCCCGACGTGAAGATCTGGCTGCAGAGATACAGTGTCAGTAGTGTTCCGTTTTCTAGTTGTTTAGCTCTGCTTCGATTTAAGCGTTGCGTTTGACCCCATTTCGTTTGCAGGAAGGTTGCTGGGAGCCGCCATTGATAGCGGACGAGCAACCCCAAGTGCCGATGTGGAATCCTGTCTTGTTTCAGCTGCCCTCCCGTGAACTACTGCTCTTCTACAAAATTGGGCAGGAAGTCCAAAAGTGAGGCCTTTCTCTTTCTGAGCTCCTTCAGTTCTTCTTCTCACTCAACGGATCGATCACAGGTGGAGCGGCTCCATGAAGCGGTCAATCGACGGCGGACTAACTTGGTCGAAGCGAGAACAACTCCCACCGGGGATTCTTGGCCCATCCAAGAACAAGGTGAATTCCATCAAATACATATCGCCCACTTGTAATAATGATCCATAGAGGAATTAATGGCATAACCAAAAGAATCACAATCGCAATGCAGCCAATCTTGCTGGAAGATGGTCGCCTTCTCTGTGGATCATCCGTGGAGAGTTGGAATTCTTGGGGAGCGTGGATGGAGGTAATTCTGATGCACCATTATTTTCACAGTGCAACCTGTACTCATGCCTAAGCCTAACTGTGTCACCTTAACGTTTTTGGTTCATGATCTGAAAGAATTATTAGAAACAACTTCCATTTACTCGATTCCATATTTCATTAGCATTCTAACCATTTTATTATGCACGAGTTAACCTGAACAATCCGAGAAAGGATTTAAAACTGATATGAGCTCATGGTATTACAATGTAGGTCACAGAAGATGCCGGCAGATCATGGAAGAAGTACGGGCCTATCTATATCGAAGGAGAAACACTCAGTGTGATTCAACCAGTGCCTTACCAGACTGCCAAAGGCACCCTACGACTGCTGCTGAGATCCTTTGCGGGTATTAACATGGTTTGCATGTCGGAGTCTGTCGACGGAGGGCTGACTTGGAGCCACGCTTATCCAACTGAGCTGCCTAATCCGAATTCAGGCATGTTGCTTTGCCTCTTGATCACCAATCGTCATGTCTTGGCTGACCTTACATGGACTGAACAATGATCTTGATAGGCATTGACGGAGTGAAGCTTAGGGATGGAAGATTTGTTCTAGTATACAACACTGTATCAAGGGGTGTCCTCAAAGTCGCCTCATCGGTGGATGATGGTGATTCCTGGGATGAGATTATGACACTGGAGGAAGATTTGCACATGGAGTTTTCCTATCCAGCAGTCATACAGGCAATGGACGGCTTAGTACATGTCACATACACCTACAACAGGACACAGATTAAGGTATCATTTAGCTCTCTGAATTGCATCTGATTGCTTTTGCTGATTAAAACGTGTTTCACTTTGCAGCATATTGTACTCGAACCTGGTGATGTTGTGAGGAGGCCATGAACGGTCTATGTATTTACAGACTACCATTATCAACTGCGAGTTTACTGGCTTTACGTTTTGAAACAGGATTACTGGTTGTCTGCTATATAGCTGATCGCACAATCTTCTGCACGTAAATGTCATTTGATCCTCTTCTCTTTCTTTTTTTTTTTCGTTTTTCTTTTAGGTTCTGATTGTAATTTTGAACTTAATGTATTTTCAAGAAAAATCCTGCAACATTCATCAGAAAGCTTTCCTTATTGTACGCAGTCTGAAATAACGTAACGTCGGGTGAATCCCTAGTGCCAATTGATGAGCATCTATAATTGATGTCTTGTCTAGTTACTCCACAAATATAAATGCTCCAGCAAGAATGCAATCTTTTTTCTCAAATTAACAAGCATGTTTCCGATCACAAAATTGTTACGAAGTTCCACTAGAGATCATGAAATTAAATCATACACTTGGAGTTCTGGAAGTTACTTTACAGTCTTGGATACTGCTGCTCCACTATATATTCCCAGTTGCTACAGGGACAATGCAAGTCGACAGACTTTTAGAGAACTCATGACGCGTGTGTAATACCAACATCTGGATACTGCGACATTACAAATACAAGTTTCGAAAGTACATGTATAAAAGGGCTCTTTTTGACAAATACCTGTTCGTTACAAAATTGGATGCTCCTGTTACAGGAGCATGTGAAGAATCACGCTGCTTCATTGCCCTTTAAAGTCTTTGAAATCTATGCCCAATTCGGTGAGACTGAAGACATTCAGCTATGGAACCCCAAACAACTCCTCAGTTACAATGTCATCAGGCTGGGAACAGGGCTCACTTAAAGTGCTTGTACTATCAGCGTTAAAATTAGCCGGAGCTGATATCATCATTTCAACGCTCTTTAGATGACGAGATCTGTTTGTCAAATTACCAGAGACTAGAGTCCTTGTATCCCTGCCTCTCGGCTTTGTCCCAATAAACCCACATGCAAGAGCTTCTAAAGCCTTGGTGGTTGGAGGTCGGCTCCTGGTGCTTTGCCTTCGAGAAGTAGTGGTAATTTGTTGATCAACAGCAGCTCCAGCAAAGTTTTCCAGGGATCCAAAACAATCCTGCTGCTGTCTTGTCTCTGATGACTCTCTAATTCCCTCCATATTTAACTCCTGCTCAGTGCCACCTATTTCTGACTTACTAGGCGCACCTGTCTCGTATTCTTGTGAAACATTTGGTAGTGCATTTAAATCGATCAAACTTCTTGACTGTAGCATTCCATCAAATGAAGCAGCACTACCATGACATTCTTCCCTAGAAGAGCAATTGTCCATCTCATCTGGACTGATGTTATTTGAAAAATTGGGATAGACCTCTCTGCAACAAGAGTTGGGCACTGCCACCATATCATCATCTAGATGTTGTGAACTCAACTTTGGCTGAACTCCTTCCTCTATGGTATGGCTTTTTGAAATAGAGTTCGATCGGTGAACGGATCTTTCATACTTGCAGGCAGTTAACCTCCTGCGTTTTGCCATAGGTGCTTGACCAGACTTAGCCCTGCAGCTGGATTCACTTTTTGAAATTTTTACTGGCAGCTTTTCATTTAATTGTTCGACAAATTTATCACTTGAGACATGTTCATTATGTGTCACTGTTGCGCTCAAAAAGGTAATCCCACTCTCAGAAGGAGCAGAATGAAGAGCCTGTCTGCTGATTCCCTTGCTCTTTAGCTTAGGCAGTTTGTTGTCAGATGAGTCTGGATCAGAATCTCCTTGACCATCCGATGAGCTATCATCTGAATCCTCTGAACTATCGCTTGCTATTTCTCCTATATTGGCTAAAGGGTCATAGTTATCGACAGCATCAACAGGCAGATTCCTCAGTTCCCTCAGCTTAAAAGGTTCTTCACCTAGGGTCAAACTCGTGTCCACAATAGTGAACTTCATATATTCAGAATTAGATGTTGGTACCTTAGGACAGAGATAGGAATGATTTCTGTAATCAAGCTGGCCATTACAGTCGGATTTGGCATTAATGGAACAGTCAATTTCATCCTGAGTCGTGCTGCTACCTGTGCCTCCTTCAGTCTCCAATTCAAGTAGTCTGGGGTCTGAAGCCACTTTATTTAGGACATCAGCAACAGAATCAAAGTAGTGATTTCCTTTCACAAGCCTTTTTCTTGAGAATTTCTTGATGCCAGGGATAAGAAACACCAAGGAATGCTTTGCTGTAAGAATATCTTTAGGCTGCTCTGAGTGCCAACCCCTGGCTAGCAGACGAGGCCAAACTGCTTCCCAGAAAATATCATTTGACTTTGCCTTGCTTAACCTGAAATCACCTGTCAGAAATTTGATGATGTCTCCAGAAGAAAGAGAAGAACACGCTTTGCCAACAGGTATCTCAGGACGAACTGATAATGTCTGATTTGATCTAACCGGATCCAAAATGATGCCAGTGAGATCATGCTTTCCAGTACCGATTCCGATGGCTTCAACCAAAACTTGCATACCCACTGTTGTCTTCAAAGTGCAGACAAATTCCTTCAAGGAAATTCTGCCCTCATTGAATATACTTATGGCCTGGAAAAAATGTGTTGCAACTTTCAGTGTAGAATATCTTCTGCTGAGTAGGAAACTATAATGAAAATAGAATATGACACTTAATCCTAGAATAATCGGTCTTAATTCTGAGGTCAACTAATAAACTGGAAATGTTGAAAGGTAGCTCCAGAGTGAAGAAACAGAAATAATAGCACAAAAACTGGTATAGCAGTGCAGTTTGCGACAATGCTACAACTTGAGTAAGATGAGCAAACTGGATACATTGATCTAAAAAGTAGACATTGATCTTTTGGCTAGATAGAAAGAACTACTACAACAGGCAAGACTTTTGAAGCCCACAATCAGAGGGAAAGAAAAGTAATTAAAGTCTGATGGTATATCTATATATATGAGCAAGACATACCACTTTGATAATATGGAGACCAGTATATGGGCAAAAAAGGTTATACTTAACATGCTTGCATGTCACAAATATGAGGCGATATGAGTTATACAGATCTTGCACAAGCAATATGAAGCTTAATGTAGGTGGCAAAAAGACTAATATGAGTGGTATCGATGTAAATGCAATACAAAATTTGAAGTACCTAATATAACCAATGATCATGCCTATCATGCATGCACAATAAACATAAAATAAAATTGCTAGTAAAATTAATTTGGAAGTGAATCTTCAATTGTCCCAAACTAATTATATGTATGAGCATGAGCTGAATAATGATTTAGAGAAATTATGAATAAGCACATGAATTCTGACCGTAAATAAATAAATAAGCACATGAATTTAAATTCACATTTCCAAGATTCACATACTAGTTCCTTTGAAAGTGTAATTTTCATCAACATCAGCATACGTCAGTCCCATCTATTTGTGATCAGCTACATTTGTATTGTCCTTCTACTGAATTTTGCAAGGCTATATTACTAGTAATATTCAGTCTTAAAATAATTTGTAATCACATTTAAATTTTTTCTTTGGTCTCCCTCTATAACTTCAACTTTGAACGACTCAACCGTAAATTTTACATTGAGAAAATTTATAAAATTGTTTAGATCAATATTTAAGGAAGATGAAGAGCTCAGATTATTAAGTTACAAAGAGCAAATAAACACGTTTATTGGAAACAATTACATACTAAATAAGACTAGTATTATCTTTCATTTATAATATAAATATAGCTTCACAGGTCAAATTTTGAGATATTTAAAATTTCAGACCTTTTATGGAAACTTGCGAAAGGTTAGAAAATATTATAAGAGTGACAATCTAGTCATACGCATGCAGAATATGATATCATAAAAGTTAATTGTTTTAACCTTATTGGGGCAATTAAAGAGTCACAAATGTATTTTAAGATATTTGAGAGTGGTGGTGGATCAAGTTATTTTCTTGCAAAATTGTAGGACAACAAGGACAAACTAATGTCAACTACTGTGCATCAACACGAGTTGACACCAATACAATATTGTTCAAAGCTAGGATCAAAATCAGTATCAAAAGTGAGGTTTAAACCCTCGCTTGATCAACTTGTTGGAGAAACACTGAGTTGCAATGATCGAAAAGTTCTGAACTTGGGATATAGAGGACCATCATCATGACATGGTTGCTTAATTCCATATGAACAATAATAAGTCGAAACTACAGGTTACTAGAAACTGTCAAAGGGATTTGTTAGATGATGTACATGAGTTTCCCAATGGTCCAAGATACCTCAGTCATTTATAAGATTGAAAGTACTGAGACCTGAAATACTCAGCAAGGTAATCTCTCAATTATTGTTACTACAATTTAATAATCAATCTATGGTAAAAGATGGATCTACATTGAAACTTAAATTTCATTACACATGAAGATACTCAAGTGATTCTTCAAGAGAAAGAAAGATTGCATCTTCAAGTTATTGACAAAATTTAATTTCAGTTTGATATGCCCTTGTGCAAATTCTTGAAAGGAAAAGTTGTCAGCTTTAAATGGAACTTTCTCCATTGTCTAGATATATGATGTCCGAAGCTCAACTTGTGATTCAGACATGTTTTAAACTTGGCAACAGGATGGCATAAGAGTTGGAATGAAGTCTTCTGATAGCTCATCAAAATCAACTAGCTGTGAAGAACTTTGGTATACTTACTGCAAGAAGTCTTATATTCGAGAAATTTACTTTCATCTTCATGAAAAAGGAGCTAGTGTTAGACTGAATTGAAAAACACACAAGTTGAGCAAAGATGACTCTCATGATTCCTCCAATCAAGACAGAGACCCAATGGGTAGGATAGTTAATTCTGGAGTGATGATGCATGGCTCATAAAACAATCTCTTGATGATTGGAAAACCTACGGTGGTTGTTGGTTAAAGTGATATCCATCATGACTCTCACTGAATGCCTAATCTTATGACGAACCTTTTTTTCATTCACGATCTTACAAAAAAAATTAATTTGCCTAGTGATTTGTCTCTACCAAGTGTGTTCTTCTTCAGGATCAAACTTCTAGGAGGGAGTTGGATTGCTAGGTAAAGGAACAACCCCTACTACCTTGTGAAGTCTAACAGCTCCAAGAATATATGGTTGGTTTATGCTTGTTCTTCACCTAATTCCTCTAAATGTCCTCCATCCACAAATAAGATTTTGCTTGAGCAATAGACTTGATCGTGCATTGTATTCTATGCTCCAGACTATGTTCCCTTGTTTTTTTCGGAATATTGATGTTATTGTTTTTCCATAGCTTAGTTTGTGTGGATCCCTTTAAGAGAACGAGATTCCTAAGAATTAAGTATTGCTTGTTTGGAATTTTTCATGAGCCATCTTATGTGATAACCATTAAGAGATCAGGTCCCCGAAAAGAAAAAAATGGCATCTGCTTATTGTCACTCAATTATTCCTATAGAAGGCATTCTTCTAGTACCTTTGCTAATAAAAGTCTGATCTAAACATTATCTAATCACTTCCCTAGAATTGTGTACCATAGTCTTCTTATAAAACACTTGGATGTAATTCCATTGTCCACCTTTTAGAAACAACATAAAAATACCTTGGATTCAAGAGGTCACAATTGTAGCTTTCTTAGCTACTCTTAGACAATCCTTTGCCTGACTGGATGCAACAATATATGAATATATTCCCTATTTTTTGTATTTGAACCCTCATTGTTGGGGGAGAACTTAAGTGACAAAAGGATTCAATGATCCCTTTTCAGGTTCACTTGAGTTGGCTTTACATGTTCAGTTCTTCCCAAATATCACCAATTGAACCTTAGCCATCAACCATTGTTTCTCCTTCTTTCTACTAAGGCCACACCCCAAGAGGAATAAGCAAGAAGTCAGCTGATCCTAGACAAACCCATTCCTTATAGGTTCTTTATACTCTACTACAAGGATTTCCCTTGTACTATAAGCACCACAGGCTCCCTTTAGAAAGAGGTGATAAATAAGAAACAAAGGAAATGTTTTTCTTGCTTTATGTTACATATTGCTTTACACACAAGTATAAACTAGCAATGGCACTTCAAGTCCAGTAGCAATGAGCACATAATTAGCAACGAGTAACAGGAATAATCAGTGATAAAAAAGAAAAAGACAAAATGTATATTTTTCTTACTTAATTGATGCACAAGTTTAAGAAATGAGAGCAGAGAGAAAGTCGGAATTGCATCTATTGAGGGAAAACTCCGAGTGACATGTTTAAGATGATACAGACATGTACTTGATGGCCAATAAATGCTCGTGATGTGAAACCATGACAAATACGCAAAAAAAACTTGTTAGAAATAATAAAACGAGATAAAATTTATTTAAGTATAGTTGATGATATAGTAGGGGATAGAGCCCAATAGCGTTAAAGGATCCATATAGCCGACCCCACCTAGTGGGATAAGGCTTAGTTGTTGTTGTTGTTGTAATCGATGCACAAGTTTAAATTAGCAGTGGCATCCTAAAGTCTATTAGCAATTATCACAGAATTAACAATGTGTATTTGGAATAGTCAAAGAGTACCTCCAACAAAGTATCATGAACATCCTTTGGCATTTTAGGTAGAACACGTGACAGGAACTCTTGTTGCCTCCATCCAGTAAAAATGCGGTGGCCAAGAATGCACCTTCTACTTTTTAGCTTTCTACATGCTGACCATCTGTGATATGCATCAGATCTGTAGAACTTTCCATAATAGTAGGATAGTATGTCTCCCAACTTTTTGCATCCAATGAACTTCTTCACTTGGACAAGATTCTTTCCAAAGATATACAGGCTGAGGAGAAAACTCTGTGTTTCATTGTAACTCCAAGAGGAAGATATTGTACCAGGCAAGGGACTATAAGAGATATTGACACTAGATTGCAACAAAGGAACATCATTGTGCACCCTATTATCTGACACAGTGCTTCCGTTGATTCTAGATCCATCAGGTTCTTCCATATGATTTCCAAAATCAGAATGTTCTTCTTTACATGTAAGGTGATTTACACTGTGACAACTTGAATTCTCCATTGGTACTTCACTTATTGTATAATCAACACACTCAGCTTCAACTTTTCCAGTGCTTGAGTGCTTCACTGACCCACCTTCAATGACACTAATGCTGGAACATGAAACTCCTTTTTGTTCATCTTTGATAGCATCGTCCATGTGGAGAATCCACATAATGGGGATGGCTAAGTCTGCTCTGTCATGATAATCAAGAGCACCAATGTTATTGATACTAGTAAGGTATGATCGTGACTCTATTGCTAGCTTTGGAATGCCCACTTGGTACCCATCTCCTATGCGAGGGGATATCAATGGTTCATCATAAATACCATTTCTGACAAGGGAATCTGATGAAGGTAACTGATCAGAAAACATGTCAGCAATGTGCTCTTCTTCAACACAGTTCATTTCGCAAGAATCCATCTGTCATCACATTGACTAGAAAAGGTCAGGCGCCTGTGCATTGCCTCACAACTTTGCATAGAACAAATCATAATTAAGTTGTTGATTTACCAACACAACTCAGATTTGAATAAAGATGTGAAATTTATCACAGACATTGTCCAGGGACACTAGATTTCAATAAAGATGTGAAATTTATATGGATGCATTGTCCAGGGATATAACTCGTATGCCAACCAGATCTTCAAAAGCTATATGCAATTTCACCAATTTAATTCAAGATTAAAACATTAACTAGGAAATATCAGGAACTTGTGAATCGCATTCCCTGTGCATCAAAGAAAAGCCCGAATATGGATGTAAAGTCAGAAAAGGGGGTGGATGTCAGATACATATAAGAATATCTCTTCTACTATAGCATTCTTCAAGAGACACATATATTTGAAATAGCGGGAATTTGAAAAAAAAAAAAAATCAACGCCGGGAAAGAAAATAATTAGTTTACTTTTTCTAAAAAAAACTAATCATTTATAAATTTTTATCACCTGAAACCTAATAGAGGGATATGGTTCGACTCAGTAAAAATGGTAAAACAAGAACGACTAATCCCACGGTCCAATTTTGGGAATGGAGATATACGAACGAGAAACCAAGCCTAACAGGCAGCATGAAGAACATGCCGACGACTCCTATCAGCAATCAAAACAACACGCCAATAAATGAAACCCTGATACGATGATATCAGCCCCACAGCAAGCTAACCAATTAGCAATCAACAATAAGATCCTGCAATCATCAAGTATATCATTCTAGTTCTGAGGAGTTATGAAGTAAACCATCGGCCACACACACTGGTCGATCCACATTCAAAGAAAGAGCACTTTTTGATGAGGATTTCCATGATAATTCAACAAATCGTACAACTCTCTACGTTAGCAGAACACCCGGAATCATGTCGCGAACATAGTCAAGAAAAGCAGACACCGGAAAGCTTACTAACAAGAAAGCACTTAAGGTAAAAAAGAAAACGATAACGAGATTGAAAACAAAGCTACGGGAAATGGTATACCGATCGCTAGGCAGAGGTTGCTCACGAAGAATCTTCGCCTTCAACAAACAAATCGATCCACGAGAGAGAAGCAGAGCGTGGGAGAGGGCGAGGAGGAGCGCGACGAGAAGGCGGAGTCGCGGAGGCAAGAAAGAGACATGGAAAATAATAATAGTGGGGGAGTTCGTTCTCCTCTTCAATAAGTTTGCTGAAATAAATGAGGCATTTTTACAAATCTCCTTTTTATCTTTCATTTAATAGATAAATTTTTTTTGACTGCGCCAGTGGGTCCCGTCGTTGCATTCAATCATAAGGCAGGTAGCAACCGGTTTTTGAGACGATTAATGTTCTGAATAAATCAATAATTATCAGAAGAAAGGAAGTTGACCAATTACTTTATTCTATTTTTCAATTAAAACTTCTCTTAAAATTGTAAAAAAAATTGGTTTTTTTTATTTCAAAACAAAAGTTTACAATCAATCAATATGATTTTCCAATTTTATCTTTAAAATCAAATTTGTAAAATAGATTTTATAGAGGCCTAATTAGCAAAATCAACACTAAAATTTACTAAATTCTATTTGTAATAGATTTTATGTATGTGAATTTATAATTAAAAAAAAGTTTGTGATATACTTCAAAAACTATATCAATCAAATAGTTTGTTATTTAAAAAAAATAGATTTGAAATATTCCTATTTTAGTTCTTTTAAACTAAATATTGCAAATAGTTTTTATAGAGTCCTAATTTACAAAATCGTCATTAAATTTGACAATGCTTTATTTTTTTATTATAGATTTTGTGTATCCGAATTTATAATAAAATTTTATAGGACCAGTCATTTACTCCTATAAAATATATCAATAATTTGTCTAATAACATCATATAAGACTAAATTTCATTGAGTCAAATGGTTTGCTAAGATTGATAAGTCAAATATCAAGCAAAAAATTAGTCATTCTCTGTTTTTGGAAACCCAGCCATAGAGATGGATTGGTGTTTGCTGTTTGGATACGAACAGCTGAGAACGCGACTTCATGTGCTCCAGCGGATCCCTTGCGCTGGACAGCCGAATTTTTCTGGCAAAACAAGAAATCGAAATCGTCATCTTCACAGTCTCATATTTTTTTTAGAATGGATAAATTACGAGAAATTTCGTCCAGTAACGATAGGGGTGAGGTAATCAGCGAGCCACACTCATTAAAAAATCAATCTCAAATTTATTTATAATAATACCTTGAACCATTTGTGTCGGCCCGTTAGCAAGCCGAATTCTTACATGAATATCGCGGGGCACGATTTATAAAGTCGTACTAGGTGGAATTGGGTTGAAAAGTTTGGCGAACAGGTCATAAAGCACGCTGGATTGAAACAACGTCCGTAAATATTACTGTCTTCTCAGAAGTTCGGATTTAAGAAAAAGCCCATAAAATTTGTTTCGATATTAGGATTTTATACAACATAAAAATATGAGATTATTATTCGTAAGATATAAAATATATATATATATATATATATATATATTTTAGTTTATCAAGAAATAAAATAGTTTATTACATTGACAGGATTAAAAATAAATTAAATATTAATAAGTAAATTTGATGCTATTTGATAAAATTAGGAGAGGAGAAAATATTAAAATTTCGATATATTGCATATATCGTATCAAAATATATTAAATTATATTGATTTTTTGATATATCAAAAATTTTGGTATGATATTATATCGTACTAAATTTTTCAATATCAATATAATATTTAATATCAGTATACTGTATATACTGTATCAATATCAAAATTTTATTATAAATACTATAAAATTTATATTATATTGAAATATTAGTATATTAAAAATTTGATATATAAAAATTTTATTATACCATTTTTTTTATACGATATATGATATATGAATTTAAAATTCAATATATCATACCGAACACTCATGCTACTTGTGGATTCATTTTTTTATCCGCACTCGCCGGTGCTGCTCATGGATCCATTCTTTTGTCTGTGCACGTCAGTGCTACTTATGGATCCATTTTTTCTTTCGTCCACACGTGCGGGTCGGGTGCTGTTCGATCCTCCATTCTCATCTCCCCCGACATTTTATTGAAAGAGTGCGGTATTAATAACCCTATTTATGACATATTTTATATATATATATATATTTATTACTCTAACTCTCTAAATTCCTTCGAGCCCATTAACTCTAAAAGTTCCATCACCATTGGATTTGTGATACACCATGCAGCATATTAGTTGTCCAATCTACACGCTTTGTATCAATCAGGCAATCTTCATCGGCGCATTGCTCCCTATGGCCGTCATTGACAAGTAAGGTTGAACATTCGATTAAAATCGAATTGATTAAATTAAATAAATTAAAAATCAAATAAATGAGATTTTTTTCAAACCAATTAAATTAATTAAATTTCTTAAAAAAATCGAATAAATTAGATCGATAAAATATCGATTAATTTAATTTTTGACCAAATTAATAAAATTAATTAAAATTTCAAAATTAAATTAATCAAATTTAATTTTTTTTAATTAATTATATTTTTAAATAAAAAATAATCAAATTAATATATTTAATCGGATTACAAATTTTAAAATTGAACTGAATTAATGGAAAATTGAATCAGATTTTTTTTTAAATAAAAATTAAATTAATCAAACCGAATTTCTTAATTTGATCGGTTCGATTTAATTTGATTAATTTAATTTTATCAAATTTTTAT
Source organism: Hedychium gardnerianum (assembly GCA_038050645.1). Taxonomy (NCBI): domain Eukaryota; kingdom Viridiplantae; phylum Streptophyta; class Magnoliopsida; order Zingiberales; family Zingiberaceae; genus Hedychium; species Hedychium gardnerianum. Next base: position 124 of record JBBUKS010504891.1, on the reverse strand, counting down.
CCACCCCTACCGTTAAGTCATGCTCTCTCCCATTAAAGTATACCTATTCATTGTGGCAAAAGGCGAAACGCTCGCCCCCAGCGCCCCCGCCAGTCCGTCCCAGAACCAACACGGAGGAGGTAAA
>JBBUKS010504880.1:0-13960 GCA_038050645.1 Hedychium gardnerianum | reverse complement strand
ATAATTAATCTCCATTAATCATCTTTAATGGGTTGAATTTTAGCATATTGGATTAACCATTAACCCAATATCATAATCATTTACCCAATAAGCCTAATCATCTCATAATTGGCTCTTAGGGCTAGTACTAACACATAGCTAATGTTATTGCGTCTCTTACTTGTCGTCGGAGTTCCTGTAAGCGCGGAATGACCTTCTACAGGAATGAACAGTAATCCAAAGTCCTTCTCAATGGGGAAGAGAGGAGGAAGATGAAGAAACTCACTCTATCTCAATATTTCAAGATGCCCAAATGAAGCTTCTTCCCTTATATGCCTTGGGCTCATCCTATATGGACCATCCATATAAAAAAGCCCATCCATCATTAACAGCTCATTAATGTTAATGAACCGGGCTATTAGATCTACACATTTAATCCACATCCATTAATCCAAACTTCTTTTATATGCATTAAACATTAGATCACTTAATTGGAGTTTAGTTCCTTAATGATAATTTGCTATGTGTATGTGTTAATCAAGTGTAAGTCCACCTTATGGAGACCAATCTCACTCATGTGAACTTAATTGGATTAGGTCCACCCATGTAGACGTAATCCTACATGACCAAGTCTACAAGAGTCGACTAGTAGGAAGTTAAGTAGATAAATGGATGGAATAATCGATTGATTGTAGTAACATTCACTATAGATAGGCTTTTGAGATCACTAAATCAGTCAATTGTTGGTGAACAATATCACTTTTAAATATCAAGCATGGGCACCTCAAATTCGAAGAAAACTCAAATAGAAAAATCAATAGATAAACTCTCTCATTCTTGCTCATATTCTTGATTATTGCGCCCGAGTGTTGGTCTTGTACTATGCTACATTGTTCCTTTGAATGTATCTTCATCAAGTTATATTGTTTCTTTCATTTCTCTTGTACGTCACTCTCATTTGCAAACAGGAAAGATTTATACATGAGATTTCTCTACCTCTAAAAATAAGTAAACTTTTCGATATATATAATGAGTTCAAGGAGTGACTTGTCTAATGAGTTATGGATCATAGAATAGGAATCTCAGAATTGTTAAACTACGTGGGAGCATTGGAATTAATCATCATGGCATTTACCATCTCTAGTAAGTTTTTATTTTTATTTTCTCTCTAAACTCTATTGGATTGTTAGGAATAAGAAGCAATAACCTAATGAATTATCCTATGTTTCTTATAGAATAAGAAAAATTCATTCAATGTATATTCTCCTCCTCTAAGAGATCTAAAGATGTTTATTCTTTTTCCAAGTTGATCTTTCACTTCAACTTTATAGGTTTTGGATATAGGAAAAGCTTCATCTTTGGACTTTAAGAAATTAGTAATACTTAGAATGATCATTAATGAATCTCATAAAGAATTTACTAGTACTGTATCTTGTAGTTGCATGCCCCTAAAAAGAATAGGTTTGAATGGGTTCTTAGGTTGTTTATATTGTGCATAAAGTTCACATTTGGGATCAAAGTTGTAGGATAGTTTAGGAATTGAGTCAAGATTGATCATTCTCATAAAGGATTTAAAATTTGCATGATTAGTTTACCATGCCAAATATCACATGATTTAAAGTTTAAGAGTATATTAGAATCAAAAGAGTATTTATTTGATGACAAAGATTATACATTTAATTTAAATAGACCATTGGAAACATAACATTTACAAATGTAAATATCACCATTTGACTAGCTTATAAATAATATAAAGCCTAACTTTATTAACAAAGAACCAAGATTCTTGCTTTTTAGACAGAGCGCTCTCTATGTTTCAATAGAAAGTTATCTCTTTGCAAACATAGGACAATTTTTCCTTTGATCTTCTAAGTGCCTTTGTGACTTATTAGAGCCTTTTATTGACTTCTTGAAATGCTTTCTCTTAGGTTTTAGGTTTTGATTAAAGCTATAGGGCTTATTAGATTGGAATTGAGATTCAATCAAATGATTTTTTATTTTTTTTTGAATTGGGAGTCTTTATCTTCTTGTTGTATCTATGATTCTAATAGAATGGAGAAAAAAAATTAATGGTTAAATTAGTTTAAGTTATCTTAATGTCTTGGACAAATTTGGACCGTGATGGAAAAATTTGTTAAGATAACAAGAGATTTTAAAAGACTCATTAGGTGTAATTCGACTTCTCTGGACATCATGAATCAAGTTTTGAAAGGTATGAATTTGATCATGTAAGAAAGATTTTATACTATCTTAAATTTGTTAAAATAGGAGGCAGCGAATCTCGCAACTCCTTTACCATCCTTAAGTATATGTATCTTGCAATTCCTTTCCTACATGTTTCATATAGATTGTCAGATAAAAATTACTGATTGAAACACAATGATTTTTTAGGACTTGGAAGACTAGGTATTTTTAGATGTAGAGTTGAGGCTTTGGAAGAGGCTTGCCCTCAGAGAAATTAGATCATTGAAATTTCTCTGAGGCTTTGGAAGAAACTATTCCAATGTGTTGTTCAAATATTTATCTTGTTGCCAACAAGAAACAAGCATAGAGTTGTGATAAACTATCCTACATTTACATTTAGTAACAAAATCAGCATTTCAACGCTGATAACTTGGACATTTGCAGTGACCACGGACCCATTTACAAAACAGTTTAGATTCTTCGACAATCAACAGTAGTCGGAGCATCAACACAGCTAGCACATCCATCCCTTCACTGTCTGTGTCTATTTCTTCTGCAGGCACTGTTAAGTGGCAAGGTAATCCATATCTTAAACCAATCACTCCCTGTTACTTGCTCAGTCCGAATGAACCTACGCATCGACCATCTTTGTGTCATTTCATGAGGCCACTGTCAGCTTCTGGGACCAATCAACTTGTTGCCAGCCATGTTCTTTGTCCGAGACCCTTTTTCTTTCTTTTTTTTATCATCTTACTTCTGGAATTTCAACTCTTAGCTAAGTATAAACTTGGTCTTGTCCTTATGAGCAGTGAGAAAGTGAAGTATGAATAGAACGGGGAAGAAAACAGTACGCATGCATTGCTGATTGTCCTTTCCAAAACCACATAAAAAGTTTTTTGGTAGAAGTAAAAGTTAATTTGATAATTGATCAAAAATGTATTTAAAATTATAAAAAATTTAAAAGACTTATTAAATTTTCTAAAAAAATATATATTTATTTTTTATTTTATCTTCATCAATCACTGTAATATGCATTAAAAAAACAAAATTATTATGATACTAAATTTTAAAGATCACCACTGTTATATTAGTTTTCAATAAATAATATCATAGTGATATTATTTTAAAATTTATATAGTATTAAAGTAATGTTGATTTTTGAAATATAATATTATTATGATACTTATTTTTAAAAATTAATTTCATTTTATCTCCTGATTAGGGTTTGTAAAGTTTGATGGGTCCTTTTCTTTTGTTATTTGTCATTGTCCCGCTTCCGTGGAAAGGAGGACAATGGCAAGGTGATAAGATCGAGAAGGGCCAGGCTAAACTTTGCGTTGAAATGAATTATGGGCAGCGAAATTGAAAGAAGTGGAATCGCATGTGGCAAGGTGGGAGGAGCCAAAAAATGATAAGCAATTGCCACTCAATTATTATTTTTTGCTTTTCACGTCTTGTTGCATTGACACTTGCGTCTCAACAACTGAAATGCATTTACCACATGTTTAGCGTAGGGACGATCGAGTTTCCCTGGAGTGTTAAATAAGGCTTGATGATTTTTTGTATCTTGTTCGTGTCATTTTTAAATAAAGTTAGATAATGTTTAAAAGATTAAACATTAAGTTTGATAAATAATTTTAGTGCGAGGCTAGATGATCTTGTTCGTGTCGTTTTTCTAAAAGTTGATGTAAACTTCAAAATGTTATTGCAAATAGAATGAGTTTGATAAATTATTTTTAGTCTTTTCAATATTTAATTGTGAAATGTAATTAATATGAGCATATGCCACGTGTAGAATTTAAAATGGTTTTTGGACAGTAAAAAAACTAAGATTACTAAAAATTATTTAGTAAAACCTTTAGCAAATGAGGAATATGTAGATGTGAGACCTTTGTATATATGTGAGAAAGATCTGAAGGTGAAGTCTTTTTGGCATCCAAGGAAGACCCAAAGGTGAGACATTTTGGTAGAGAAGAAAAACTTAAAAGTGAAGTCTCTTGGAAGTTACGGATCAGGTAAGGTCTATTGAGAAACATGGAGACAAGGACTCTTGGCAAATAGACTCTTATAATGATTTATGAGAGCTTACAAGTGAAACTATATTTTATTGGAACAATCATGCTATAAAGAATGTGATTTTGATATTTGGGTAAAGTTCAAATTCGAATGATATTATGATTTTTCACATGTGTGTCAAGTGTGAAAGTGGAGATTAGCAATACAAATGTTATTTCTAATACTCTTGCTAATCACTACAAAAAACAATAACGAATAGCGACCGAACTATTCCATCGCTATTCCGTCTCTACATTGACTTAGAGACGGAAATATGTATGCCAGAAAAAACTAGGTCGCAGAGTCATTTAGTGACGGACTTTAATATTCCGTCACTAAATAGCGACGGATTTTATCATCCGTCTCTAATTTTAGCGATAGATTTTATCATCCATCTCTAATTTTAGTGATGACATACTAAATTATTCATCTCTAAATAGTGACGGAATTAAACCTTCTGTCGCTAATAGTCCCAACGACGGACTAACTTCTGTTTCAATTATTAGTGACGGAATATATTATTCCGTCGCTAAATAGCGACGGAAGAAAATAATTCGTCGCTAATGTTAAAAATCTATTCCCCTACCAATAATTAGCGACGAAAGAAATTAATCCGTCACTAATTAGCGACAGATTAATTTCTTCCATCGCTGATTAGCGAAGGAATCATATATTTTGTTTCTAATTAGCGATGAATTAATTTCTTTCGTCGACGATTAGCAACGGAATCATATATTCCGTCGCTAATTAGCGATGAAATCTTTAATTCTATCACTAATTTTCAATTTTTTTTGATAGATCAGGCCTGTTTTATTGTTTCCCCTGTTTACATAAAATGTAATAACAATAAACCATCACAAATCATGTTTGCATTACAGTCCAAACATACAATCCAAAACATATATATCATCCAAAACGACATATATACAATCACAACATCCAATCGAAACATACAATCCAAAATATAACAAACAATCCAATCATATCAAATGCAAACATAATAAATGATACAACCAAATATCTGAATATAGTCTATATCATCCCATACAAGATATCCATCTCAAAATCAAATATAAAATCATCTTCAAACCTGCAAGAAATAAGATATCATAAGTTATGGATAATTGATAACTACTTACAAATAATAATTTTTAAAGTTAACCTAAATAATGAATAACTACTCACAAACAATATTTTTTTTAAAGTTAAACTACATAATGGATAACTACTTATCATAAAAATATATAAACTGATAAACACACATTTTACATTATAAAAAAAAACATACCTTCAAAATTTTTGGATATCTGCAATGGTGATAGAAATATCATCGACTGAAATGGATTTTAAAAAATATAATATAATTAGAGATACATATTTTTCATTGAAATAAAGAGATAAACAAAGAGCTAAGTTATATGATAACACACCTCAAGATGAGCTACTCATCAGGGGTATCGTTGGGATTCTGGGTATCCTGGGACTCAAAACGATGTGGATGCGGATGCGGCTCCTGCGTAGGAGTGAACTAAGCTGCCACGACACACATATAACGATATATCTCCTCAGTTCTAGCTTCTCGCTCGAGCAATCCCTGCTGAATATTGTAAGTTCTGACATCCAGTTCAATCATCGACTGCTCCAATGTTACAACTTGATCCCTCAGTTTCTTATTTTCTTGTCACAAGGCTTGTACCTCACTAGATGACGAGGAACTAGGGCGACCCTCATCCTAGGAACCCTTATACGATGGAAGAGAATTTTGGCTTACAAGCCTAGGCCGTAGAAGGAGGTCTTCTTCTTTCCACCAATGACATCATAATAAATGTCATTAATCGCATTAGTGGATAGAGTTTGTGACTCCTCTCCCTCTGTACCAGGCTAAGACGCTTGTGCAACTCTATTTGTAATTTCATCCCGTGAAAACAAAAACAAATTAAAATCCATGTATAGTGTATAATTGTGTAATTGGATAAAGTTAAGAATTTTACATTGATTGCTTGGGATCATAGATCGACAAATGTGTCATCCTTCTTCTTATGCGTCTTGTTAAATATCTCCCAAGAAGGGACAGGTTTCTCTAATTCAACAACCTAAGTACAAAAAATACAAGTACATTAAAACAAGATCAATAATAGCAATAAATTTTTATTTTAACATTAAATTAACAAACTTACCAAGTCTACGAAATGCTCCACAATAGAATGAGATCCAGCAGTATGCTTTATGGATCCGATGCTTGGCCTTGAAAGCTCAGTCTTGCGATTGCATTGAGTAATCGTTGAATTAGACTACCATCTCCTTGCAGCCCAAATGACTCTCCAAGCCTCCCAAATATCAGTAGACACCTTGGATGACCTGATTCCCCTCTACCTCCACTTATATAATAAGTCTTTGTAAAGTTTGGCGCAGTAGAGGTTCCAAATGTCTTTAAATTCAGCCTCATGGCCCTTCTCCTAGATATATTTTTTCTACAACAATATTTAGGGAATTAGAATTAAAATAATTTTATACTACATATATCTCCCTAGTTATATTAAAAGTACTTAGCAAAATTTTTTTATAATAGAAAGTTTTCAAATCCTGGTCTACATGCCTCCATGTAGTATTGGTAGCGCACAATCATTCTTTGAATTTTTTAAAAATATACGCTGCCACCTTATGTCCATCTGGGAGGAAGCTGCATGAAAAATATGAAATTACTAAGAAGTTGTATGATAAATAAAAAGAGTATTAACTACTGGAATTACTAAAAACATAACTACTTACCAATCACCAAAAACCCTCAATATAGTCTAGCCAGCTGCCCGTAGTGCCGGAATGTCTGACATGACTATATATATACAAAATCACAATATAACATATAGCATTAGAAATGAAATACTATAACTAGGGAGATGTACATGTTAGGATAGATATTTCCATACAATGTTCCACGACAATAATTCTAGTTTTTAAACATCATGTCAATCTGAATCAATTACATTAACATTTTGTAAGTTATCATTGCTAAACTCCATTGGTACATCAAGCTCCTCACTACTGGACATCTCTTCATTATCTATTTCCTTGTATGTGACATTAACATTTATAAGTAATTGTGATGTTGATTGAATTTTTGAATCAACTGAGTGGTTCTTGACTTTTTCACTTTGATATGCATCATGGTTTTAGGCAGTGATAGTGTTCGACATTTCTATGGTTAACCGAGCCTTTATTTGACAAATTGCTAACCACTCACTAGGTCTTCTTCTCTTCATTGGGTATGCAAGATAGAATACTTGATCAGATTGTACCACAAAAATGAAAGATTCAAACTTATTGAATCTTTTTTTTTGTTAACCTCAATTAACCTGTAGTTTGGATGTATTCTGGTACCTATTCTTAGAGTTGGATCATGCCATGAACATCTGAAAAATACACAACTTTTTAAGGGTAAAGTAGGATACTCAAGTTCAATAATTTTCTCAAGTCTACTATAGTAATCAAATTCAGGATCATTGTTGTTGGTAGTTCCTTTTATGCAAACACAAGAATTATATGTAAGCCTTTGTAAATTGCATTGGGCCACGTGAAATTTGAAGTCATTTACATAGTAACCAAAGAAGGATGCTATGTTACGGAGAGGTCATGATGCAAGATTTTTTATCATTTTATCTTGCACATTTGATATTCTACGATCACTCACTTATGAAATAAGTGTTGAGAAGATTATTTTTATATAATACAATTGCACAAAAATATGATTTAATTGCTAACTTAGATTTGAAACCATAGTGCAAATTCCATCTCTAATTTAATAAACATTCATACTTTATTTATATACATGATTGTATCCTAATGAGAATAAAAGTTTCATCATTAATAAACACGTAAATAATCCATTTATCTATTCTAAAACATAATGCATATAGTCTCATTATTCTGGATGAGATTTTAGTTCAAAATAGTGTAAACTTAAACTAAACTAAACTAACCATGCATATAGTTTGACCTAATTTTAAACAATTAAACTTAAACAAAACAAAATAGTTAAACTTGTATTAAACTAATCATGCATATAATTTATACCTAATTTTAAATAATAAACCTTAAACTAAACAATTAAACTAAACTATTTAATACAAATTTTAAACAATTAAGCTAATTAAGTTTGACCATAAAAAAAGCGCAATATGTTTGAAGATTGTGTAGGAGAAAATGCAATAGTATACTTGAATTACACAAAATTTAGTTATTTACAATAACATTTGCATAAAATATAGCTAGCGGTCACATCGAACACGCTAGCATCGACAGACCACTCTAGCCATAGTTGACTTCGCCAGTTAAAGCTGGCGACGACAGCAGTGGCTGGCCTAGCCAGCCAGAGCCAACGATGGCAGCAGCGGTCAGCCTAGCCAGCCAGAGCCGACGACGACAACAACAGCCGGCTTGGCTAGCCACAGCCGTTGTAGTAGTGGCCGGCAAGGCCAACCACGGTCGTGGCAGCAGCGGTCAACCTGACCATCCATGGCTATAGCAGCAACAGTCGGCCAAGCTATCCACGGCCGCGATAGTAGCGACCAGCCTAACCAGCCATGGCCACGGTAGCAGCGGCCAGCCTGGACAGTCATGGCCGGCCTGGATAGTCACAACAACTGCGCCCTTGCTGGCCACGCCAGCCACGGCTTGGCCAGCCACGCCAGCTGCGGTCGGCCACACCAGGCCACCGGTCGCCTGGAGAGAGAGAGGAGAGGGAAAGATTACTTGTGTGTCGGAGATGAAGGCTCGTGCCAAAGAAGCGGTCGAGCGGCGATCGAGATATTTGCCATCGAGAGAGAGGAAAAAGCAATAGGGAAAAAAATGATTGAAAACCCTAAATTCAAGATATTTGCAATGAAATATGATTTCCATCACAATTTAGCGACGAAAAATATCTTTTTGTCGCAATTTAGCGATGGAAAATATGTTTCTGTCACAATTTAGCCATGAATTTCATTTTTCGTCGCTAAATGGTGATGGAAACATATTTTCCATCGCAAAATTATTACCCTAATTATGAGGAAAAAAATCGTATGTTAGCGACGAAATTATTATGTCCATCGCTAATCAGAGACAAAAATAATAATTTCGTCGCTAATCAGCAATGGACATAATAATTCTGTCGCTAATTAGTGATGGATTATTATTGCCATCGCTAAACAATGGTAGAATTATTAATTCGTCGCTAATTAACGATGAAATTATTAATCATCGCTAAATCCGTCACTATTAGGAGGTATTCTTGTAGTGAATACTTTAGCATGGTTAGTTAAACAATAGAATAAAAAAATATATAAAATAAGCATTTAGCAATTTCTAAGGTGTTTACATGGTTTGACAACCCCAAAGGTTTCTACTTCATGATTTATAATCTATCATTTGATCACTCTCAGAAAGTCACTATATTTTTGTTTCTCGATCAAGTATCAAATTAAGGTGGAAAAACTTTTTATAAGAGGAAGGCTAAAATACAAGAATAAACTTCTAATATAACTTGACCAACTCTATTTTGCCAACTTATAAACTTCCACCGAGCTCTTCTTTTATAGTCTTCAATTGGCTAGTAAGTGGTAGATTTGCTACAATGGGGCAGAGATCAATTCCCAACGTTCGCATATCCTGGGAAAAAACTCCTCCCACCCACTAACCCCTAGTCACTTGGTAGTTGACTATAAACTGACCCCGTGATTTATCTCCCTTCACATAATCTTAGGACGGGCTGTAAGGGGCGCCTCGGGTGAGTTTAATCACCTTTAGCTACAATAGTTCTTCAGTCTCCAATTGTTGTAAGTTGATTTATTGTTGATCATTCAACTGCTAGCCACCATCAGTTGACTATTTCCTTTGATCATGTCACCCTAAGCCTATCAATGGCTAATTGACTTGACCAGAGCATTGTAGTCATTAGGTCATCCAACTGTTGCATTATACCCTTATCCAATCAATGTCTCTATCTAGCTTTCCATCTATAGCATGTCAATTGCATCTTATCACCAGTCAACTACCCAATTGATTAACTATAGATCAGTCAACTATCCTATTGACTCAGCCTTGAACAAAAATATTTTGTTCTAATCACTTTTAAGTCTCTGAAAGCAATATGGTTTGAGACTTCGAAAGGGTTAGACGAAAAAGAAGATACTCCAACGAGTTTTTTGGCATTACCGGTGCAAGCACAAGTAGCCGAGAATGAGTCTGATCCTGAATCCGAATTCAGATCCAAATCTAAATTTGAACTCGAGTCCAAGTCATGACACGGATCTGTATCCGGTTCAGAAGTTTTCCAACACTGCTGTAAGTCCTACTTTAGTTGAAAAACTATACGGTTTGATTTCTTGCTTAACTAGAAAATTAGCTAAGTCTAATGTTTGAGTTAGGAAACTCATTAAGGAAATTGAATCCCTCAAGGAGGAAACTAACCCAAGTTCCCTAATTGACCATGCTCAAAAGAGAACCTCAACTCAAGTCCAACATCTTGAGGAAGAGAATTTCCTATTGAAAAGTCAAGTTAAGGAACTAAAAGGCTCGTTGGAATGGTTCACATCGGGATCCAAGTATCTTGACATAATAATTGGAACTCAACAAGTCGTATACAACAAGTCTGGACTTGGATTCAAAGCCAAGATTCAATATAAGTCATACATGTCTTTAATGAATCGATCTACTAGAAACCAAGTTCAAGCATGGGTCCCTAAAATAAGCTTGATTAATTAAGTTGGACCAAACCACTATTGGATACCCAAGGGTTACCTAGATAGACCTTATCAAGGTTATGACTCAGGAGGAGCCAATAGAAAAACTATATTTTCCTGAAATGCATGTTTGATTGATTTACCACTTTCCTTGCATGCTTAGTTTATTTTTCGCTTAATTTAGAATGGTTAAAAGAATTGATTGATTTTGAAAACCTACCATTGGAAAGGATTGGGATGATGGTAAGGAAGCTCTGTTGAAAGAATATCTAGGTTGAATTATATGTGTTCTACCTGGTGCAATCAACTCAGTGGATCTAGCTGAAACTACCCAATTAGACATGAGCTAGTTAGACCAAAATTTAGTACTAAGTCCTATGAGTTGATTGTTTTGGTGAAACTTTGTCTTGGGCACGTGGTTACTTTAATGATATTCGTTGTGATTCACCACAACCTGGAAGCTTATGATAAAAACACCAACTTGTAGTACCCAAAGCTAAATTTGAATCTAACACAAAATCAAACAACTCTTTTTGAAATTCAAACAATTTTTATTAACCATCTCACCACAACTATAAGGTTCTCTTGTTTGAAAATCTAGAAAGGGGTGAGATGTTAAGTTCCATAAATTTAGTTTGATTGAAACAACTTAATTAATTAATCCACTTAATAAATTCTTAATTAATTAATTCAATACAATTAATTAATCTAATTAAATTAATTAATTCAATTAAAAATTAATTAACCAAATTTGTTTAAATAATTCAACCTAATTAATTCAACCTAATTAATTAATTAAATTAATCTAATTAACTAATTAAATAAATTTTGATAACTCTAATTAAGTCAATTAATACTTGATTAGTCAAAGTCATTTAATCAATCAAATTTAATCTAATTAATTAATCTAGTTAATTTATTCACTTAATTGAATTTAACTTAATTAAATTAAACTAAGTTAACTTAACTTAATTGACCAAACTTAAACTTAATCTAACTCAACTTAAAATTAATAAAAAATTAACCCCAAAATAAAACTTGATCAAATTAAAACTAATTAAATCTTAATCAATTAACTTTTTTTTAAAACTCAATCAATAGCTTAAAATAAATTCACAAAACTAACTTAAGTAAAAGGCTAAAAATTAATTAACTGAAAAATTAATTAATAATTTTAACTTTAACGAAACTAATTTTACTTAACCTTAATTAATAATGTAACTTATTCAATAAATTTTAAAACTTAACTTAATCAATGTTTCTTAATAATCAAGATAAACATAATTGGAATAAGTCAATGTTAAAAGTAAATCAATCTGAACCTAGATCAAATGGTTTCCATAACTAATTCAATCTAATCTGCAATCAATTTCTATAAATTTTAAAATCATGCATGCTTAGACTATAAGGAAATAATTAATCTCACTTAAATTTGTTTTAGTTGAATGTTTAGTGAAGCTTGTCACTTGGGTTGGAATTTTTTCTACTTAGAAGATTTTTGGAAAGTCTTAAAAAATGCTTATTGTTTTTCAAAAATACCTTGTTTTAAGTGTTTATTTTTTAAAAAATATGTCTATCCTTAAATATCTTTTTTAAAAAAGAAATTGACTACCTAAAAGTATTTCTTTTTTTTTAAAAAGGGAATGACAATAGTTAAAGTTTTTTAAGGAAGTTTTTTTTTAAAAAAAAATAAAATAAAATGCCCAATTTGTTTCCTCTGATAAAGTTTTTTTTTAAAAAAATAGGGGGTGAGAAATTTGAAGTTCAAGTAAAATATTTTTAAAAAATGAATTTTTAAAAAATATGTAGATTTTCAAAATATGCTTTGAAAATATTGAGAGGGAGAATTTTAATTTAGGGGGAGCATGTTTGAAAAGTTTTTTACTTTGAAAATACTATTCTATACTTTGAAAAAGAAGATATGTTTTCAAACTAGTACTTAGAAAAACTATGCAAAATATTTTGAGTACTTAGAAAATAATTAGAAAACCATTTTGAAAATATCTATTTTTGTAGAAGTTTCTTTTGTTCTTTAAAAAATTATTTCAACACACTTAAGTAGTTATCTTTTTGAAATATTTCTTGAACTCACCATTCAATTTTGTGTGATTATCTTTTTGGACTTCCTGTTATTTTTTGATGTATGTCAAAGGGGGAGAGAATAGGTTAAAAGTTAAAATTCCCTAAAAATGTTACTAAGACATTAATTTTAGGGAAGGAGATTAAGTTAAGGGGGAGCATTTTTGTTTAACCCATTTGTTGTGTGTTGTATATGCTTTATATTTACTTAACTTTGGACCAGGTTGCCATAGTCAAAAAGGGAGAGATTGTTGGTGCTGGAAGCACTAGATAATCGAACATGGTTTTGATGTTGACAAAAGTTCAAAGTTAAGCTTATTTGTGATCTAATAAGCTTGACTAAGTGTACATGAAAGTCCTAATTACGTTTAGGAAAAGAAGTCCTGGTTGAGTGGACAGGGTAGAAGTCCCGGTCGAGTGAATTGGGCAAAGAAGACCTGGTCGTATGGACTGGGCAAAGAAGTTCTAGTCAAGTGAACTAGACAACGTTGTCTTGGTCAAGGTGACTGAGCATTAGACTTGGAAGATCAAGGACGTTGAGCAGAAGTCTTAGGGGTCGAGGACACTAGGCAGGAAACTCTAGGGATCGAGGACACCAAGCAGAAGTCTAAATGGGTCGAGGACCGAATGTCTTGTGGGAAGCCCCGAGGTCAAGATCGGATGCTAAGCAAAAGTCCAAACAAGTTTGGAGGACCAAATGTTTGGCAACAAGTATATTCTTCTGAGAGGAGTAGGTGAGAATACATTCCCCATTAAGGGAACAATAGGCATCAGTGTAAGATATGACAATAAAATTAAGCGTAAAAATTTAGAAATAACCTAATTTGAATTTTATGGAATTTTTAGGAATTTTTCAGGATTTAAATTGACTTTACATGAATTATTTAGAAATATTACTATTTAAATGAGGAGTTGATAAGAGTTTAACTTAGGTTTTGATTTTTAAA
>JBBUKS010504869.1:0-13960 GCA_038050645.1 Hedychium gardnerianum | reverse complement strand
AATTAACCCATTAATCAACCTATTTATTAACTAATCCATCTATTAATTAATTCCTTAATCTATTTAATGAATTCAATTAATCCATTAATCAAATATTAATTAGTCTAATAATTTAATCAAATTATTAATTGCTTAATTTTCCAATGTATTAATTCATCCATTCATTAATTATAATATGATGAATTAAGTAAATTTTAATTAATCTAACTTACAAATTAATTCTCAAAAATTTGTTGTTTAATTAACCTTAAATTAACTCCTGGATTAATCAAATTAATTATATTAATCATCCGACGAGTTGATAATTAATTTTTAATTAATTTTATTACCTTAATCTATCAATTTGATCTAGGAATTAATCAACATAAATTAATCAATTCGTTACCTAATTAACTTCTTCTCCTTTAGTAGCATGGCGGCGTACAGCGACGGTGGTAATCGCATTCAACATAACTCGAGTAGGCGACGACAGGGCATCTAGGATGGAAGCCAACCTTCGGGATGGCGACGCGAAACAGGGAGGCGAACAACAAAGGATTGAATCAACGATGGGCAGAACCACGGGGTGCACAAGACTATGCCCGCCAGTCACCGTGACACGTCGCTGGGTTCTCGCAGTGGGGACCTCGGAAGACAGCCGCAGCTGTCTTCGATGTTCTTCAGAGGTGAGGGAGGTAACGACGACGAGGATGAGGAACGATTCGTGGCATCTTCTTCAGCAACGTCTCACGGTGGTGGTCGGATGTTCGACGTCGCTTGCGGGACAGTGAAGAGCAGTGGCCCCCGGGCAGTCAATGCGATGACGATGGTGGGCAGGCGTGCTCGCACGAGGATGGGGTCGGTGCCAAACCAAAACTTAGGGCTTTAATTGAAACCTTATGTTAATGATTTAACTAACTTCTAACTTAAATAAGATATGTTAGGTCTTGCAAAATCCTAAGCCGCATGAATTCTAGATAACCGAAATAAGTATAGGAAAAAATAAGAACATGAGCATGAATCTAGTTTCTTCTTATCATGACATAGCAAAATAAGTATATAAACTAAAATCGATAAAGAACCTGATTGTAAAGTCATAATCCTTATCTTTAGCGTCGTCTAAATAGATCTCCTGAGGAAGAAGAAGAAGCGGAAGCAAATAGGAGAGGTCTTCCAATGGGCTTAGGGTTGACGGCACCGAATTCTCTTGGTCTAATGGGGAACCAAGAGATGTCTCAAGAAGATGCCCTAAACCCTTGAGGACCTCCCCTTATATAGACAATCAATCCGTTATCAACCCATAGATGATAACAGATTAGGCTAAAGGGTTCCTACACATATAGGGTCCACATCTAATAATCTGAAACTCAATAACTTAAGTTAGATCACTTAACGGGTTTCGATATCATAAGTCTTTAAATCACATATAAACCTACCTTAAGGGATAATTAAATCGAACAACTCCGGGTAGTTGATTTGTAAGCAAGTATCTTAAGATATCTTGTCTTCGAGAAAATGTTTTTTTTGAAAAATAACAAATATATACACACACGTATAAAAGAATAATTTATTAACAAAAGAATAAAAAAAATCAGTCGAATAAGTAATTGTATAAATTTTTAAACTTCTCTCTTTTAACCAATTGTAAGACAATTAACAATAGAATTTGATGACATATCCATTTGTGGGTATGATAAAAAATAATTTTAAAAAGCTAAATTTTGGATAAAAATTAATAAACCATTTGCTAGTTTGGGTTCATAGTTTTTTTCTCTAGTCCAAGAATCCATTTGTTAACATCACAGACAATCTTATTATTCTCTTGAACAAAAACACTTCCATTGTTATCAGTAACTATAAAAATTAATACAATTAAATAAGTTTAATATTTCATCACTGTTTTGGACACAAACAAATTTTACTTAAGAAGTTTGATGATTATAATAATAATCAAAATCCTTAATTTTTTAAGGTGCAAACTGATTAACAAACCAATTTACACTTAAAGACTTAATAAATATCATTGAGAGATTTAATTTTTTATTAAAATAATTTTTTTAGAACACAAAGAAGATTGATAAATTCAACTTAAGTTATCTAATGTTAATGTTAATGATGTTCAAAATTCAAAAAATTTTTTTATCACAAACCAATTTACTAATCAAAATCATTAAAGCTATTAATTTTGAATATTAAGAACTTTTATGCACCTTAATTAGAACATATTAAATTTTTTATCTTAAAGAAATTATTTTATATAAATCAATTTGCACCTCATTTTATTTGAAACTTCAAAATACAAATTGTGTTATAAATACATTTGCACCTTCAAAATTAAAAATATTAATCATTATAAATTCTTAAGTACCGGGAATAGAATTGGATGCTTTCACAGCTCAAAAAAAAAATATTTTAATAAAAATGTGATCTAAATTATTTTATAAAATAACTTGTTTCCTTAAGTAAAGCATATTGAAAAGAAAATGATATGTCTTGTTTATTCTCAATTACAATTGGCATGTTTGATAAATTAACCTAAAAAATTATTTCTTTTACAATGCCTTAACAAATTTAAAATTAGCAAAATATTTAAAATAATATTTTATATAATATTTTACATCGATAGGAACTCACTTATAATACAATTTACATTGATTTACTTTACAAGATCCTAATCATCACCACAGGTTAAGAGTTTATTACAGCATCGTTCCACTTTCAGACTTTCAGTGACGAAAGAAAGTAAAATGGAATTTCTCCTTTTATTATAAATTATGACTGTTTGTTTGGAAACCCGTAAAAATATTAATATCTTATAATAAAACTATTTTTTTTTTTATTAAGACCCTACCTCAAATTATAAAATGATAAATAAAAGATAAAATTCAACTAAATAAAGGGTGTTATCGTGTCCCATCAAATTGCTTAATGAAATAATCCACATTCGCTGCCTCTTTTGAAATTTTAATTGTGAAATAAAAGTTCACATTAATACCATTTATCGCCCTATATTATTTTTTCTAGACGAGTTATTTAATTTGAGGAAAAACAGAAGTCTATGCATATCAAAGACATAATTCATAATTTTGACAAGGCGAATTTATCCGCAGGTGAATCATGCTCAAAAGATTCCTCAGCTGGCTATTTTTTATGTTTCGCACTTTAAAATGTCTTTTCTCCAGAAAATGGCAAAGGAATTATCTACTTCACATGTTTCTTAACCTCCCATGTATTGTTTGCATTATTTGCGTGCGCGTGCAAGCTGTTGAGGTACTTAATTATCCTCTAGAAAGCCACACAACAAAGCCATTTCTTCCTTCCATTGGCATGCTTCGAGTTGTCACTAGGAGGAACCTTGTTCTGAAAGCCGTTAGCTTTGAGGCTCCCTTCATCGCAGACTTTGTTCATGCTCTCCATGAATGGGGGTTTTGTCATTGCAGGAGTAGCTTCCATTGGCTTGCCATCTGAAGAACTTGAATCAACAGTCTCAGAGCTCAAAACATCAAGCTTATTTTCCTTTGAAGAACTCTCTCTATTGGACCTGCAAAGTGAGTAGATGAAAAATGCAATCACAAAGCGAAAACAGTAGGCCCCCGTGATAGACAGCTAGGAAATTAATACAAAAAATTATGTGATGACCATACTTACATGGAAGAAAATGCTTCACTAGCCCGTGGACCATTGATTTGGGGGTTGGATGGGCCACATTTACGAAGTATTGCTATGGCATTGTCTAAGATGCCAAGAGCAGCTTCTACCTCCGGGCTTATATAAGAATTCTCTGGGACAAGATCTCCCCGGTCGGGAATCAATTTTGCAACATGGCTTTCATTCGCTGGATCTGAGTGTGTGGTTTGTTCTATATCTTCTTCGACAATTTCAGTGACAAATGTTTCATCTCTAACTGCTTGTATTTCAGTCGCATTTTGACACATCTGTTCCTCATCCAGACCCACTAAATATGTCTTGGTTTTATGTTCACGAATACGAGCATACATAGGTCCTTCTAGAGCTTTCTTGTAATCCTCATCACTTGTGCCCACTGTACTGACTGCCTGCAAAGGCATATGCTGTTGTTAGTTTGAAGCAAAGTGAAATGTAATAGCATTATAGTCAACAAGTTAATCACACTTTAAATTTTCTTAAAGATGATTGAAAATTGAAACACCATAATACGGGCAAAAGGCAAATATTCTGGCATGCCAATGTTCATTATGTAACTCGCTAAACTCCATCACTCAATTATATTAAATCAAATGTACTACTACCCTTATCCTAAACGCATCACTAACTTCATACAACTGTTTACAGTAAATTACTTTGAGAAAAGAACCGCATGGCGGAGAAGTCTTACCTTTTGGAATAGCTTATGCCCACTACCTATTAGTTGCCTCGAAATGAAATTTATAAGTGACGGTGGTACAAAATCCAGCTTGATATCCATATTTGCTACTGCCCTGAAAAAATATTTAAAATTTGCGATTAGATTACTGTATCTTCAATTCACGTTGAAGTCAATTTTTTGACCAATAAGAACTGGGTATTGCTGTGTAATCCGGCGTAGCTTATTTCTATTTATCTATATCCAGTTGATCATTTGAATATTGATTCAGATCTTTCCTAGTCAACTCTGTGCTATCCAAATTGATTCCAATGGCTTATGTTAGCATGAGGAGAAGATGTCAACGATAGTATTTTAACACATTAACTTCCTCTTGATTTTTTTCCTAAAATATTTTTGTTTATATTTCATATACTGGTATCTTTATCTTACATGAACTGATCATATTTTGCCTGTTACCAGATATTATCCTAACAATATGAAAACCTTATCTTAGCTATAGTTATTAGTTATGCACTGATTCAAAGTGGAAAATCATTCATCAAGGATTCATAAAATTGTGAACAATATCCAAAGAAGCTTTCAAAATTAGATTTTAGCTCAAAATTAAAATGCTAAAAGTATTCAAGGAAGCGAGAGTAGAAAAATTACACTAGTTACTCCATATTATCTAGCAAGGAATCTCAAAACAGGGACTACAAAAACAAAAAATATTTAACAAAAGGATGGCAACATTCCTGACAGCCATCTAGCACAGAATAGTGTGCCAAAAGACAGTTCTGCTACATACCTAAAATAACTTCTGCTGTGATCAATTTTTTGCAGCACAAAACCACCAACCATATCTATTCTGATAGCTTCAGGAGCTTTGATCCTACTTAGATCTTCATTGCTTACTTCTATATGCTGAGTGTCTGAAATCTACAAGAAAATTCACCATCGATTATTTGAAATGATGTGATGAAACTTAAGCTGCTAGCAAAAGCTGGTTTCCAAAAAGATTAAAAAAAAAGCCATTAACTAAAAAAAATCAGAAAAACTAACTATATGATTGTGTTTTTATCCATAGAAGTAGGTTTTCCAGTGAAGTTAATTAGTATTTTTTTATGTGTCTATAAGAGTTTGGTGAAAAATAATGAGAATTTCCATTATTACAATAAGAACAATCGAGTCTTATCCCACTAAGATTTTACATTATTACATCACTATATTCCACGAGATGAAATGCATTGTTGGATTGTAGCAATGTTTCCCCTCAACAACCAAGCAACCTACTAAATTTGTTTCAAATTATCCTACCATCCTCCTCACTGTACATTCCCACTCATTTCCCCGTAATTCCTCTGTGTAGTCTATTTTATTAATTGATGACTAGGCACCCTATATTCCCATTTAATTAAAAAAAAAGTGACAATTAAAATTTCAACAATTTCCCAAGATATACATGTATAAAAAGGCATGGTTTCCTATTACCGTATTCATAAGTACAAGGATGAGATCTTCTTTTAAGTACTCGATCTCAAAGAAATGCAGAAGAGCCTCTCTATCTGAAACTGGCCAAGGAACCTTCACCCTTTCTTCCAAACAGTGAAAAGACAAAATTAATACAAGAATATACTAAAAGTAAAGGCAGATTTTGAGAATCACTAGTTGATAACAACTAACCTTACTAAAGAGATCTCTTCACCAACCCGAACTTTCTGCAAGCATTCAGACGTGATAATCTTAAAAGTTGGTAGTTTATATTGAGGCCACCTGGAAAGATATGGATTTAAGCAATAAGTTGGATGATATTATAAGAATTCCAATAGTGGTGGGCACAACAGTAGCAGATGCAGTAGATGCAGGATTACGAGTTGAGGGGGAGAGATTATAATTTTTTTTTTCATGGGGTAAAATAATAAAGATGAAAGATGAATAATATTTTTTAAAAAATTAACAAACTCTTATAATGCTTTATAGAATAGCAAAAATTTGGGGCTCCCTCGTGTCCAGTCCTGAATCCCAATTCAATGTACAACCTGTTCAACAGTGATGCTAGCATGTAAAGACACAAGTCAACATGACTTTCCATCACAAAGATCAAAGTAATGCAAGCTAACAGTTAACACCACAAGGATGTGAAAAGTCCTAGGCAAGTTTCACTTATAACAGCTACGGCCTCCAGGCTTCCCGACACAAATTATTTGTTGAGTTTCAGATTTGTCACCTTGCACACGAGAGAGGGAAAAAAGGACTCACACGCAAATGTTTAAATAATGAAAAGACAATAGCATAATAACAAGTAGACAATAAACTCATGAAATATCAAGAATAGTAGAAAAAAGGGCATTTAATAAGAAAAATGTAACCCACGGACTTACCATTTTCTACAGAGGCTTATTTCCCAGGAAACACATAAACCTGCAAGAAATAAAACCATAAAAACTCTTGTCAAAAATATATTTATCAGTGCAAATATGCTGGGGACAAGTGTCTCCATGGTTCATAAATATTGGACTCACAAACATCAATAGGTCCATCAGCAAATCCCTCAGCAAGTAAAGTATGAAATGGAGTACCATGGGGCCCTTCACGATACATCACACGGAGTTGATCAGTGTCTTGTTTTATCTGGAAAATTAGCATTGGAGTATGTTATTGTGAAAAGTATGAAATAACTACTTCTGATTGTGCTGAAAGCTCAAGTAATAGGAATTGCAAATTTAAGTTATTTTCTACTATCAAGCCAAAATATATATTCAGAATAATCATCACTAGTATTAAACTTAGCATAGAAGAAATAAATAAAACTCATCTATCAAGTAGAGAGAGAGAGAGAGAGAGAGAACAGTGGTCCTTGTAAATATAAGAAATGTTGTGGCAATAGATGTGCTAACCAAATTGCTGCTTCTAAAATTTACATAAGCTAAACTTTAGGCACATCATACACTGTCTCATGTATCAAGTGGAATTGAAATACTTGCATTATGATGACATAGAGACCATTCATAAGAATGTAATTTCTTAATGCTTCTGTGCACTCAGATCTAGTTAGATGCAACCTATTGTTATGCACGGATTAGATTCAGTAATATTCAGCCTATCAAACTCACTTAGCAAGAAAAAAAAAATACATTGATGCTAATGAAGCAATATCTCTCTTCACTTTAAGAGTCATTAGTTACTAATGTTATCAGACTTGAGCAATAAAAATTAGAAAGGAAAGGGAAAGAGTGTTAGGGGAAATAGGGAAAAATTATTAGGGATTCTTAGTTAGTTCCCTCTTCATGTTAGTATATTTATAATTATAACTTTATATCTCCCACCCAATGTTGTGTGATATCAAAAATTAGATCCCCAAATTCATAACTCTCCCCCTTAACTTAGTTCAAATAAATTATGGAGATCCATCTTATTGTTGTAGGACCACTTAAGGACTCGGTTAGCAAATCACTGATGAAGCTAACAAATAAAGTGATTTTGATTCCATATTCTCTCAAGAAAAGACAATCAGCCTGTGTTTTATCATGTCATGGAACAACCTAGACTAGAAGGTATGTGTATGACAACTTAATCGTAACAGTATAGCTCCATAAGCTCTGTGGTCACAACTTGGTCATCATTTGTTTGTTGTAAATGAGTCATTAAGTTTACTATGTTATCCCATGACATTACTTGAGCAATAAGAACTAGAAAGGGAAAAAATGCAATGAGTAATGGAGAGATTTTTTAGGTTTTCTTACCCTATAGTATATAGTCATCATTGCAACTTTATACCCTATAGTATATGGTATTTATACGAAGCAAAAATGGATACTCATAAGCAGAAATAAATTGATTGCCAAACAAGAACTAGTAATTTGGGCATCAATCTGCTCCCATGAGGTTCTGGCAGCCTCATGCATACTAAGTGGTGAAGTGCTTATGTTAAACTTGCCCTATAAACCAAAGTCAAATTACTACAACCCACAAAGCATAGTTCTTCCTATTTAACTTCCTCAAAAGATGATCAATGTGGAAGGCAGTTAAGAGGATGAGTCCCACATTTTTTGAAGGGAAATCATGATCGCCAAGTGAAAAAATGATGCTCAATGTCAAAAGAAAGTAGATGTTTGTTGTCCTTGGTCAGCCACTACTCACAAACAAATGGAAGCCACATTGAGGCAGTGACAAGAAAGAAATAAAGGGGAGAGAGTGATGAGGATCCCTACTAAGCAGGGAGGCAGTAACAAGGTGGCGTCTCTTGCTAAAGGGAGCAACAGCAAGGTGGGTTGCTTGTCAGAATTGGTCATGCAAAGGATTTCCTGCAAGGAGCATCACTTACTGGAAGGTGTATACATGTTGTGGGGAATCATTGTGGAGAACTTGTGTTGCACATGTTCTAAACAATGAGGTTCATTGTTGTTGATAATAAAAATGCATCATCTTGTATGGAGGTAGGTGTTGAAATAAATCTCACATAGAACAATGTTCTTGCACAAAGAAGTTCACACACAGAGTTGTCACTCAATTTCGATTAGGGTGAGGCAGTTGTGCAGGAGAATAGGAAGCAGAGTCATCCAGGTTGCAGAAGAGGCACCGTAATAATGCAGGATGAGAAGTTCACAAGTATAGTCGGAGACAAGTTATAGTTCAAACCGGGAAGATGGGAACCATGACTCTGGTACTTTCTTAGGAGTAATAGGGAAAATTATTAAGGTTTCTTACCCTAGGTAATCTCCTTTACTTATATCTATATTCAATACTATAACTTTATGCTTTACACCTTATTATATACTGTTATACCATGTGGTATATAAAATTAGGTTCCTAGGTCCATAATAAAGAGTCGATATAGGGCAATTCCATGATTCCATCAAGTAAAGAAGCTTCACATTCAATATAAAATAAATAAAATGAAACTAATTGCAGCCATGCCACATCCAGTTGGATGATGCCAATAGGTTAACAACTTCTAATTTTCTTAAATGAAGTACCAAGTTAAATAAGTTCAAGTTTATCATCCAATAAAGATAATGAAGCTTGCAAGCAAAGGAAACAAATGTAATATTACTTGAAATGATGACATAGATCCACTGAATTAGAGGAAGAAAATAGATTGTGATAAGGAATTGTTCTTTTGAAATAATAAAAAAAAGATGACGAGGTTAATATTAAATGTATAGAACTATCATAACAATGGTTGGGGGAGCCATTGAATGTAGAAAGCACCAACAAAGTTGGGAAACCAAATGAATAACTGAAAGATTTAGAGAGAGAGAGAGATTTTTTGCAGGGCAATATAAAGACTGACAATGAACACTGGAAATGATGTATCTATTAGGAGTGCATATAAACCGGTTCGAGCATCTCAAGCGAATTCAGAGTATTAGTTTACCTTCCAATCAGCATGTAGCTCATGTGATCTATTCTGTTCATTTTCAGAAGCACTCCGAAGCATTTCAACAAAATTAGAGACTTGCTTCGTCCTCTTTCCTACAATTTCTTCAAAATCTGATGCTAAAGACAGAAACAGAACCAGATAAATATAGTGCATATAAATGCAATTCCAAGAAGGTATAAGCCAAGACAAGTAGAGCATCACATAAAGGACATTACAGGTTTTACATTTTTTGGGGGGAGAAATGGGACTTTCTATTATCTAACATCGAATTTCAGATGATAATTAACATTCCTATTGGTGATATCTTGAACTAATAACCTTACAATCTAAAGAAAGCACTGAATTTGCATAGTCATTAACTTCAAATACACAGGTACACTTTTATATAAGATGTAGATATATATTATATTCAACTTCTGCTAAATCAAGTACCGCATTGCATCTGCACACTCAAAAATTAAATAATAGCAATTCATGAATGTGTTCGGAATATTATAAAAGATCCATATACCAACTAGGAAAAGTTTTGTCCAACTTGTAATAATCAAAGAACATCAATGAGCAACCTAACCAAAATTCTATCACACAAATAGAGACCATGAATTAATCAAATAAATGCAAAGAGACCATCTGCAGATGCATCAGATACTTAATCAACCTTTGACATGAGAGAAAGAAGGGCAACGAAGTTGATTCTCGATCAATAACTTGACAGACTCTTCATTTGCAAGATCAGGCAATTCAAGAGTTTTGTCCAGCCTCTCTCTTAGTTCCTGAATCTTCCTTTTCTTCTCCATCTCTGCGGTATAACAGACATTAAATATTTTCTTTTTTTCAGGGAAGGATAAGACTCTCGCGTTGAAAGTATTGCCCTTTAATGTTGAATAACTATTGAGATGAAAAAGGATGCTCCCTGGAAAGCAGAAATTAAGATAATGTGTAAAGAAAAGCATAGTGGCAATGATTTCTGAGAAACAAACAAAAGTTAAGTCACTTGTTTCCTAGAAATAGCAACTTGCTAAAAGTCACACATATTGTGTGCCTTGGTCTGCTCAAAGTTACAAGATAAACCATGTCACTCATACTAGATTAATCCATTACTTGATGAAATACATGACTTTTCTCACCTAAGAGGCTGACACTAGACAAAAGACTAGTTCATTGCTTAATAGTGGATGTGTAGCTAAGCTAGCTGACCCAAAACGGTAGTAGATAAATGATATAGGAGAGAATGGTAAAATCAACAATGAGAACTATCACATGATTATAAGAAATGAAATCACCAAACGATCCTCAACATTTATGTAAGCTCAATTTCTAGAAGCATAACAAACATCAATAATCTGCCAAGGTGAGCTAGAATTCTCACAATTTAAAGATGAATAGCATTAGAGGTAAACGTTTTGGTGCCTAGTAGAACACTTGTCCCAGAAAATTAACCTTTCTGAATTTACTTTATCCAGCTGAAGAACAGACCAATAGCATTGACACTTTACAGCTGTCTTAAAGCTGGCGTTTACTAAAACAAGAAGTTATGTGGGGAGATGTTTATTTTTTTTCCCTGCGGCAAACTAGAGCAGGGAAGAAGCTTAAGGTTTTTGTAATGCAAAAGTTTGGAGTAGAATAGGATCCTTATGCAAACAAGAGAATAAATGGGACTTTCGAAGATACTTAAAATGACAAATAGATCTCAACAAATTTACAAATGCAAACATGAGGTATGCATATTCCTCAAGAGGAAGCTCATGCACAATCTCACACCTGACTCTAATTAAAAAACGAGACTCAATCAACAGGAAACATCGAGCATTTGGGAGACCCAATTCTAATATTTTGACTTGCTTGATGTGTATTATAGAATCATGATACCAATAATCTACCGTACCCAAATAACAAATCTTGAAATTGTTTTACAGCATCACCAGCATAAGCTCTCTTTGCAGGCAATCAATCTTTGCTCATTCACAAAAGAAAAGAAGAGATCCTTACTTCGATTGTAGCATCAAATTGAACGTGTACTACCAAAAATATTCATTTTGTAAGCATACAGAAAACACCAAGAATAATCATAACAAGCACACCGAGTTTATGAATCGACGAGAAGTATTTTTCACTAAGCTAGTATTCAAAGAAAATCGAAAACAAGTCCGTATGACACGCAGATATCAAAAATCAAGCTAACAGAAAAGTTCCAGCCAAAACAGTGAGATGAACAAATATACGATCAAATATTACTCCTTTGTCATCCGAAATAGAGCATGCAGCGATAAGAATAAGAACTCGTTCGACATTTCACATAAAACCCCAAATCAATAAAATCTTTTACGCAGGATAAGGTACTTCCCACCTGCAAATCAATTTCCGCTAATCACAATTTGCAAGACTACAGACCTGGATCCTAATCCATGGAAAAGAATAAATCCTGGAAGGCGGTGGGGAGCCGCCCCACTACTCGACGATTGAAAAGTGAAGGTACCAAAAATTCGCACGCACCAAGAAATTACGTAGATTCCGATGCCCCGATCCCTTGAGAGATAAGCAATCAAGAGTTCGATGAAATTGAAAGGGCCGAGGCAGCGAAGCGGGATCGGGTCATCAAACTACGGTAGTAGCGATGACGAAAGGACCAACGAGGGGCTCAACTACCTACATCGACGACTATTGCAAAGCAGGTGCGAGATCGCAGAAAGGAGAAGGATTCATGGCCCCAAAAGTCAATGAAGGGAGAGGACGAAATTTGTTTGGCTGCTTGGCTTCTACAGAGAACCACAGTCAAAACACGGCTTTAAGCAGTTAGCTTGCTGAGTTGCTGTTCAAGGATGTTAATGTAATTTCAAACAGATGTGCGTGCTATAAGGCCCATCCGTGGCACTGTTATTTGGAGTGGTAAAAAATGTTCGTGAATAAATTTAGCGATAAATTATCGAATCATTGGTAAAATTTTAAAATATTTAAATTATATAGATAATTTTTAAAATATCTAAATCACATCTTAATATAGATTTTATTCTTCCAAATCGATTTCTATAATATAATAATCGATTGAGTAGAGTTATGTAATTATAAATAATAATTTTAATTAATTATTATTCGATTAAAAAATTTGATTCATATTTTAAAAATTATTATTTTTAAAATAGTATGTCAAATTGATATTTAAAGACATGAATATAATTAGAAAAATTAGACGAACACATAGGACATATTTTCATGTCATTCCGAACTCTTTAAGTCCATTAATCGATTTCAGTTAAAATCGATGGATGATCTAGAGAGTTCGGAATAACATGAAATTAAATCTTATATGTTCGTCTAATTTTTTTGATATATAAATACTCTCAAATATTAATTTGACATAATATATTGAGCGCAATGATAGTTTGAACATGAATAATTTTTTAAAAAAATATTATTGTTCATGATCAAAGAAATATGCCAAATCGATTTCAAAACGATAATTGCCTTCAATATATTACATTAAATTATTGTTTGAAGTATGTATATAATTAGGAAAATTATAAGAAAATATAAGACTTGATTCTATATCATTCCGAGTTCTCTAAATCCATCAATCGATTTCGACCAAAATCGACTGATGAACCTAGAGAGCTCGGAATGACATGGAACCAAGTCCTATGTATTCATCTAGTTCTCATGATTATATTCATGTCCTCAAATATTAATTTAATAGAGCAATAATTTTTTCAACACGAATCAACCCGATTCATATTCAAAAAATTATTACTTTTAATATAGCATGTTAAATTTATATTTGAAGGCATGGATATAATCAGAAGAACTAGACAAACACATAAGATTTAGTTTCATATCATTCCGAACTCTTTAGATTTATCAGCCAATTTTGATCGAAATCGACTGATTGACCTAGAGAGTTCGAAATGAAATAAAATCAGATCTTATGTATTTATTTAATTCTCCTGATTATATTTATATTCTCAAATATCAATTTAACATATTATATTGAGAGTAACAATTTTTTAAATATAAATCAAACTCTTTAATCGATTGCTACGTGATAGTGTTGTGCTAATGAATAGTATCCGAATCGATTGCGTAATAATTGATTGAGAATAGTAACAAGGGCAAAAATACTATTAGATACGTTATTTGATAATTTTAAAACTTATATACATAATTTAGGATTTTGAAACTTCACTTACGTGGTTCGATAATTTTTCGTAAATTTAGTATTCGATTTGATAAGAGTTTGTTGATGTTTATTCAATACATATAAAATTAATTAAATAAACAAA
>JBBUKS010504830.1:0-13967 GCA_038050645.1 Hedychium gardnerianum | reverse complement strand
TATTTTAGTTTGACTAAAATACTATAGACATTAAGATTAATGGGTTAATCCAAATGGATCTGGATTAGACTTATTGGGTTAATGAGTTGATCAAATGATCTGAATTGGGTTATTGGGTTAATGGTTAATTCAATAACCTAAACTCCACTCCATTAATGGAGGTTAATGGAGCATTAATGAAGGAAGTTCAAAAGGCAAACTTTTGGTATTTCATGGATGAATACCAAAAGCCAATGATGAAGTTGTTCTTCTTCTTCTTGACTTGGTCGACCATCATCTAGAGTAGTTCGTTGCTAGTATGATGAAGTTGGTGCTTCTCTGAATCTTAGTTCGTGCGATGAACGAAGGATGTATTCGTGTGGATACCAAAGAGGCACAATTATTCTGATCGTGCTGAGATCTACCAAAACAAAGTTGCTACCGGGATTGTACCATTCACGCAACAAAGATAGCAACTCGACCAAACGAAGTATACTGTATTAGCTTGGATCTCTGAAGGGATCAAATTTTTCGCTATGTTTATTTATTATTTTTTGCCAAAGATCCCTACAAGCCTAAGGCCTCATGGATTTACTTTTGGGCTCTATCCAAAAGGCCTCATTCTAATGGAGATATCTTTCATCTTATAAACCCATTACTTTTTTCATATATTTTCAATGTGAAACTTTGATTGTATTCCCAACATGGTCTTAATCATGGTCGTAGCAGACAAGTTCCGATTGACAAAGTCTCGCACTGTAATCGTAGAGTCTGAGATGAGAGGCTTGAAGATCTACAGAGATAAGTCGCAGAATTAACTCAACATCTAGCTGTGTGAGATCTTAAAGATCGTAAGCTCCCTTATCTTAATTCTGCTTCCACTTTTGAAAACTCCTATCACAATTGCGAAAGTCGTGGTCGAGAGGAACTGTATGGAGATATCGGATTTCTAGTTGATCTTCCCGAGTTTTTTGATACGCTACGGACCAAGCAATTCATTGATTGACTTAACAATGTGTAGAAGATTTTTTTTTTATTATGAGGAAGTACCCGATCGTGCGAATGTAAAATTGGTTTTCATCAAACTTAATGGTTGAGCATCGGCATGGTGGCAGCAATTGCAATGCTCACAAGGCAAAGTCAAAATCACCGTTTGGGAGAAGATGAAGAAAAAAAAATAAAAGGTCACTTTCTTCTCTTTGGTTACCCTCAAACTTTGTTCTAGTGATTTCATGTGTTGAGGAAGGGTGCAAGATCGGTCGATGACTATCTAGAGAAGGATCGGTTGTTCCCAATTGAACTGATAGATTCTATGACCAAGATCCCTCTTAATGTTCCGGTTCTTAACTTTTTGATAGCAAGGAATTGAAGATTGTGATTCTAATACATCGACAAAGATAACAAGAGCATTTACTACTATTTTTCACTAGCCAAACATGTTAGTTTATATCTAGCACGTATTTGTCGATAACAAAGAATTGTTGAGTTAATGTCAGAAGATCTTCCTCCTAAATTACCTCTTGATATTATTATAAACTCGAGGACGAGTTCTT
Source organism: Hedychium gardnerianum (assembly GCA_038050645.1). Lineage (NCBI taxonomy): Eukaryota > Viridiplantae > Streptophyta > Magnoliopsida > Zingiberales > Zingiberaceae > Hedychium > Hedychium gardnerianum. The sequence goes on along the minus strand of JBBUKS010504830.1, from coordinate 12,435 downwards.
TTCAACCCGGGACGACTGATGCAGGAAGATCCGAAGATTTTTGTTTTGTTAAAATTTCTTTATTTTCGAGTAGGTTTTTTTTTGTCTTTTGCAGGGCGACAAGTTCATTACAATCGTAGCTTTAGATTGATAGGTCGTCATTTTCGAGGCAACGAGTTCTTTTCAACCCGGAACAATTGATTTTAAAAGATTATTTCTAGCGTTCATATTCAAATCATAGAATCAACAAGGCACAATATACACAAAATAATCATTATTCTCTCCGACGTTACAAAGGCTACCTCAAGATGAAGCAATTTTTTTTTTCCAATGAGTCTCACAAGGCACAATATAGGATTGCCATCTGGGCGACAACCAACAAGTAAGATCTCCAACAAACATGAAAATCAACACGAATGCTATCTTGGAGTTCAACTTGGGGACTTTGACGTTCGTTGTGACCATTTCCACTACAATCCAGATGACATAGATTTCCACGTGCTTTTCCTTGAGGGAATCAATCCCAAATCTCTTCATTGCAGGCTGCCACTGTGCTTGCCTCGTGCATCATTTTCTTAGCTGCCTTCAGTACTGATGATGTTGCCTATCTAGTGAAGGTGTTGTCGTGGATCAACAATTGCTAGAAACGTTGGATGATTTCCTATTGCTAGTCGAATACTTGTCCAATAGTTTTGACTTTTGTGAACGAGAAGTATATCAATATTGATGGAATACTAATAAAAAAAATATTTACAAATTTATTTATGGATACATTAATATTAATACTTGGGTAAATTATATCAATAAAAATTAATAATTATACTTTTTAAAAAGAATATTGGTTAAAGAATTAGTTGGTAGATATTTTTTGACCGATTTTCTTAAATATATTATCTAATTTTTTATATAGAAATGATGAACAAATTAATAAAAAAATAATCAATAATTTTTTTCAACTTTAACATCTAAATGTATTTTGATTGGTAAGTTAATTAATTACCGATCAAACATATATTTGTATTTACTGACAAAAAAACGTAGTAATGTTTTTAAAAATTTCCATTCAAACATATATTTGGGGTGACAACTTTTTTTTTTATAAAAAAAATTGACCTTTTTTTATCATTAACTGATATCTACCGACTATAGATTACTGAGCGAAACTTGATGAAATGTTTTGTTTGGTAATCCATATTTATGGGCAAAAATAATTGGTTGCTATTTTTTTTATTATTATTACTATTCACTTAGTTGTTTATTTTCTTATAGTGGAAGACAGGTGCAACACAATTTAAAGTCCAACACAGAGTAGTCAAAGGCGACCCAACTAGGCCGGACCCTCTTTAACACAGATGGCAATCTTCCTGACATTGGGGTGGGGTTCGTTTGGGAGTTCAACTTGGGGACTTTAACGACCATTGTAACCATTCAACTAAAATCCGAGTGACATCATAGTATTCTAAATGTTAGATGATTTTCTACTACAGATGGAATCATAAATCTACAATAAACCCTCGGCTAATAACGTAGTCTCGATAAATTAACGAATAAATTTTTCTTAATGAACAGTTGACCTAAGAATGTTGAGTTGATGGACCACCCACTGCGAATACTTTCTGATTTATTCTGGTGGCCGATGAAAAACTTATATAGAGATGAGCCGATCATTCCAAGACTAATCAACGTAAATTAGATATCTGGTACTAACTAAAAAAAATAAAAAATAAAAAAAATTTAGAGTATAGTATTCTAAATCTATATGAATACAGATCAAATCATGCATCAAGATCGAGTTTCATGGAATTCTATAGAGAAATAAACATAAAGAATGACGGTACAAAATTTATCGAACTTGATTGTAGCGGAAATATCTTCGTCTTAGCGTCGTTTGTGAAATTCAAAGATCCTACTTAAAAGCAACGGGCAGATCTTCCGTAGGGTGCTAGGGTGAAGGCGCCATATTCTTTTCGCTAATGCGAGATGTGAAAATCTGTTAGAATACCTAATCCTATGGGGACCACGCCCTATATATAGTGGTAGACCCAATTATGTTATCAGTCCATCATTAATAATAGAACGAATGATGGGTTAATGAATTCTACACACGTAAACCCACATCTAATAACCCAAATCCGCACATACTTTAATTAGATCACCTTATTGAGTTCATTACATATGACATTGTCGGGTATGTTATTAAATCAACATGTAAGCCCACCATTTGAGAAATTAAATCCAAAATCTCCCACTTAGGCTACATGTATTTTTGTATATAACACACAATCATAATTCTTTAGTTAGAGCTAAAAATTTCATAAGTTGTAAAATAATTTAATCCATCAATTTCATTAGTATAAAACTAAAGAAATCATAGTCACTCTATATAATTTGTAACAAGATCCAACAGTAATCACAATATCAATATCATTAATGACATATATGAGATATGCACGGGATGGACTGATGGCTAGTGCATGGGGCGTTGCCACCATGAGGTCTGAGGGTCAAATCCTGGCTAGTAGCCAGATTCCTTCCCTCCCCCCTCCCATGTACTGGTCACTGTCCGGGCTAGTAAACTAGCCCCCGTGATTTATCTCCTCCGTGTTGGTCCTGAGACGGGCTGGCGGGGCGCGCGGGAGGCAGTGTTTCGCCTTTTGCCACAAAGAATTACATGAAATGTAATATACACATATCAATAATAGTAAATTATGATAACTTTGTTCAGAGTGTCAAATGAAATATGCATATGTATTAGAAAATTTAAATTCGTACAATACTAAAATTATACACGTGTTCATCACATAGAGCATAAAATAATAAATATAAACTATCACTAAATTGGTACTTCATCCATACGAAGGACCCCCATATTCATCACATGTTGATGAAAAACTTTTGGCAACAAGGCCTTAGTAATGAATCCGCAAATATGGAATCTGCCTAAATATGGTTTAAATATTTGATCACTCTGGACTCTTTCTTTGACCGTCAGATACTTTATGTTGATGTTCTTTGACTTCGACAAACTATGATTGTTCTTGGTATAAATTTCTACGACTTTATTATTATAGTTTATCTTCAATGACCTAACAATGTCATCAATGATTTGCAATGTTGTGATGAAGTTACCCAGTCATATAACCGTGATTTGATACTTCATAGCAAGATATTAACTCGACCTCAATAGTAGAAGTGACTATTTAGCATCTACTTACACTTTTCCACAAAATATCCCCTCTATCAAGAATGTAGATATAGCCTAAAATGGACATTCTACTATCCAAACATCTAGCAAAATCAAAGTCTGGATATCTAATCACCTCCAGGTGATCAGACCTCTAATACGTGAGCATAAATTCTTTAGTTCTCTGCAAATACTGCATTACTCCCTTTACTGTTATATAGTGCTCTTGTCAAGGATTACTTAAGTATCTATCTAACATCCCTACTATGTATGTAATATCCGGACGCATACAAACTTGTGCATATATGAGGCTCCCCATAACTGGCGCAGAAGGGAGTTTCTTCATTTCTTTTATTTCAAGTTTAAGTCATGGACATTGTTGTAAGCTAAATCTGTCACCTTTTGACATAGATGTGTCCCCAGGTGCACAGTTCATCATATCATACCGTATGGGCTCTTTTTCAATATAGGTATTTTGTAAAAGTCCAAGAATACCCATTGAATGATCACAACATATTTGTGTGCCTAAAACAAAGATGTTTCACCAAGATCTTTCATTTCAAAGTTATCTAATAAAAATGACTTGGTTTGATATAGTAGTTACTTACAATTTCTTTCCTATAGAATGTCATCCACACATAGAACAGGGTTATTTCCCATAACAATCAAATTCCGGGCCTAAAAAGCATCGTTTTGGCCCGTTTAGGAGGCTTTGAACATATTCTTACTATTTTTAGTAATTTATATTTTAATGATATTTTTGATATTTATGGATTAGAGTTTGTCTATATAACCATCGTGTTAGCTGCTTGAGGGATCATCCATTATTTTTGAATAATATTTATTTTTGGAAAACTCTTGAGGATGAAGGTTTTCTCTTTGCTTTTCTCAATTTCTCTTCTTGTCTTCTCCTTAAATTCCCCTTCTCATCAGCCCGTAGGATAATCTCTATCCTGCCCGACGTTAGGATTTAACCAAGGATAAATTGACTCAACTCTATTTTTTAAAACCCTAGAAAAAGATATCTTTATAGTCCAAATCTATGTATATGACATCATCTTTGGTTCAACCAACACAAAATTCTTAAAAGAATTTATCACATTAATGGAAAGTGAATTTGAAATGAGTCTAGTTGGTGAACTTAAATTATTTTTAGGCTTACAAATAAAACAAACCAAATAAGGTAACTATGCTTTTCAAAATAAATATGCTAAGGAATTAATTAAAAAATTTGGAATAGAAAATTCTAATGAAATTAATAGACTAATGACAACAAATGTAAAAATTAATAATGATCTAAAAGGAAAATCAGTTGACCTAAAATATTTTAGGAGTGCAATATGTAATTTGTTATACTTAACTGCAAGCCGATCTGATATTTTATTTGTAGTTGGTATGTATGCTAGGTATCAAACATGTGCAAAAGAATCACACTTAACTGTTGTAAAAAAAATACTTATGTATATTAAAGGCACACTGAATGTAGGAATTTGGTATCTTAGAACCACTAGTTTTGACTTGATAAGATATTCTGACTCAGACTATGATAGTTGAAAACTAGATTGAAAAAATACAAGTGGCAGCTACCAACTTTTAAGTTAAAGTCTAGTAAGTTGATGTAGTAGAAAACAACACTATATTGCATTATCAACTACTAAAATAGAGTATATAGCAATGGGAGAATGTGTAGGTCAACTATTATAGATGATGCATACACTAAAAGATTTTCCAATTAGATTACAAAAACACTAAAGTACTAATTGATAACATAAATTCAATCAATTTAACTACAAATCCAATACATCATTCAAGAACCAAACACATAGAAGTAAAACACCATTGTTAGGGACCACGTTGATAATGACCGTTTTGTGTCGCACTACGGTATCAAATAATATCACGAAATACCCCTCTCTACACTAATATAGCATAGGGAATGACTCATATCGTCTCTCTCAAGGAATGTAGTGATGATGGAATCTTAGGTTTAATTTATTAGAACATGGGGTTTTGGGTTTTAAACTATAAATTCTAAAAAGACAAATAATAAAAGACAACCTATCAATCTAAAACTACGATTGTAATGAACTAAAGAACATGAAGCATTTGGCGAACTTGATCTAATCTAACCTATGCATTCAATCCAAAATAAAGGTAGCTATACTACAAATTCAACTCAAGTCATGCAACTAGAAAAGTAGACAATTGACCTAATCTAATCTACTGAATTTAATGAAATCAAACATGAAGAACAAATTTAGATGCAAATCAACAAAGCTACCAATCTAATGAATTCAAGTTCAAATGCATAAGGAATCAAACCAATCTTTTTGTCATCAATTCAATCTCATGGAAATGATCTACACATCATGACAATAGAAGATATGGATCAAGAAGGGCTCACAAACCAAGCTACAAATCAACACATGATCAAACATAAAGATCTACCAAACTCACATGAATGAAGAACTACTGCCTTAATCAAAGATGAATTTGTCCGGATCAAAGTTAAAGTTGGAAAAACCCTAAAACTCACAAATAAAAGGTCGGATGTGGGTTAATCGGAGATGATGAAGTCTTGTGGCCAGATCTTGCGTCAATTGGTGGAGGATATCAGATCTCTTTGAGGGATGGATTCTTGATGCTTTACGATGATGAAAAATCCCAAACCCAATCAAGATCTGATCCAAAGGCTCAGATCTAGATCAATGGTGATGATCTATTCTCTCTTTGACTTGGATGGACCAAATCATGATGGATGGCTCCGATTTCCTCAGATCTTGAATGGATGATCCAGATTGATTTAGAGTTTGATCTCCTCATTTAAACCCATAATTAAGCCCATTTTGAATTGATTCGACTCAAGTCCATGGTTCCTTGATTGCCTACAAAGACCACATTCAAATAATTAGCTATAATTTTACAAATAAGAGATAATTTGCATTAAATTCACAAAAAAATTCAACTCGTAAAATGTAGTACAAATGTGAAATTAAATCAATGAGAGGGTCAAAAACATGAAATTAGGAGCCTAAATATCGTGACAAAATGGTGGTTATCACACGTCGCTAGGGGTGACATTATACTTGCCTATGTTGAGTCAAAGTCAAACCTAGCAGACATCTTCACTAAACTCTTACCTGAAGCTAAGTTTAGCACACTCAAAAGAAAACTAAGAATGTGCTTAGTAGAATAGGAAATCTTTACAAACTGTTATTTTTTCTTATATTTTTCAAACACTATGCTTTTCAAAACTTATGTTTTTCAAACCCAATGTTTTTTCAAAACTTATATTTTTAAAAACTTACATTTTTAAACCCAATGTTTTTCAAGCACTTATGTTTTTCTTTTAACTAGACCTAGCCTAGGTCTTACCATAGAAAGTATGAACCTATAAATTTAGGCAGTTAGTATCTCACAAGCACATTAAATTTATCTTGCTTGTGTACTGAATCACTTTGAATGGTATGAGATGCTTAGGGTCAAGTCTGAATTTCAGATGCTTAAGTCAATGCAATATCATAAATTTGTGTTAAAAATACAAAATTAAATCAATCAGGTTAATTGATCCTTCATAGTAAATGACTAGCTGGAAACTTACACTTAACTTGACTAAATTAGTGAAAATTGCTACCTTCTGATAGTCAGCTAGTAACAAAAGTTACACATTTTGATAAGGACAATTTGATAAATGCTTTATTATATTGTCACATTAAATTATTCATGCTTAGACTCTAGGATTTTTGTTTGTTGTTTAAATACCTAATATCACTATTGCAAGTGCTAAAGTCCTTCATTGTCAATATTTTTTTTTTCGAAAAGAGTTAAAAGTTACAAATATTAGTTTCAAATTTCTTTGACTTAAAAAATATTTCTTAGATATATATTTTTTTATTTTAAGCTTTCTCTTAAAAAAAATTGTTCAAAAATTTCTTTTTACTTCCTAGAAGTTTTTTAAATTTCCTTTATAAATATTTTAAAGTTTTCTTAAAGTTCTTCAAAAATTTCTTTTTAATTTTTTTCTATCATAAATTATTTTTCAAAATTTCTCTTTCAAATTTCTCTATCTCAAAATTATTTTTCAAAATTTCCTTTAAATTTTTTTCGGGGGGAGAGCATAGTAGTTGTTTTTTTTATGTATATCAAAGGGGGAGAGCATAGTAGTTAAAAGTTAAGTATATTTCAAAATTTGGAAACCTAAAAGTATGTTCAAAAAATCACTTAAACATTAATTTCAAGGGAAGGGCATTTTGAAATCTTATTTAAATGTTTTTTTGTTTTTTGAAAGCCTTATATTTACTTAACTTTAAACTAGATTGCCAAAATCATAAAGAGGGAGATTGTTGGTGTAGGGAACACCAGATAATCGAACCTGGTTTCGATATTGGAAAATGTTCAAAGTTAAGCTGTGTTGTGATTTAACAAGGATGATTAAGTATGCAAGTAGCTCAACCAAGAAAGACCTAGTAGGTCAAGCTAATTGGATATTAGGTAAGTGAAAGCCCTAGTAGGTCAGTTGAACCGTATACTAGGTAGATTGAGGATACCAAGCGAGAAGTCTAGATGGGTCAATGAACAGAATGTTTAGTAGGTCGATGGGTCAGGAAGGACCGTATATCGAAGGAAGTCCTGAGGGTCAAAGGATTGAATGCTAAGCAGGAAGTCCAAACAGGTTTGGAGGATCGGATGCTTGACAAATCAGGTAAACTCTCTTGAGTGGAAAGATTCTTCTGAAAGGAATAATGGTGAGGACGCGTTCTCGTTGAGGGAACAATAGATGTTGATCCGATCGAAGGGTTTCATTGAAAATTCTAAGTCGAGATCGAGACAGTTGTAACTGTCTAAATAATTGTTATATTATCATTGTGCTAACACTGTGATGTAGGTAGCTATAATTGGAAGTTGGACGAAAATAGTGAAATTCGAGCGACCGAAGAGGTTCCAAGCAAAAAGCTTTATAGGCACCCGGATATCCCAAACCTAAGCCCTGCATCCAGATGAGGTGGCATCTTCTAATTGGGTGGCGCACATTAGTAACCATGCACCCAGATGGGTTTAAGGCAACGAGCAAGGATAAAGTCGAGGCGGAAGGGGGCGGATTAGGCTTCCCTCTAGTCGCACCACGTCAGAAGTCCAAGCGCTCGGAAGGGATCTAAGAGCTAAAAGATGGCTAAGTCATTGATAGAGTCAGATTAGATAGGCCAAACTAGAGGCGCCCGGAGCTAGTCTAGGTGCCTGGAGTACTCAATAAAAGAAGCCTCGAACAACAGCTTCCTTCATAAATTCTAATTGTCTTCTACGCTCATCGTGCTCTGAAATTCTGATGCAACAACGACGTGATGCTCCGAAAACTGCACCCTACTTTTGATTTCTTGTTGACAATATTATAATTTATTTTATTTTCTTTTGTACTTATTTTTGAAAAGGGACGATAAATGTATTACCCTTCCTTTTCTTTTTCTAAAAGAAGAATCTTCGTTTTCGAGTTTCTATTCGGAGAAGAAGATTTTTTACTAGGTTGACCATTGGAAGTGGTCAACGACTACAGGCCATGGACTAGCAGCCGCTGGGTTGTGAACCAAGTAAAAACAAAAGTGTTCTTGTGCATGTTTTTTTTTTTAATTCCGCTGCTCATATTTGAAAAGTTAAAAGAAAGTTTTCAAAAAATGAGAGTTAGAGAAAACGCTATTCACCCACCCATCCCCACCCCCTCTAAAGCTTTTCGAACCTACAAATTAATGGATCAGTCGAGGGGAGGCTTGATCCCTCACCCAAGCAATATATTTCTCTCCTCTTCTAGTGCCGAAATTGAGCTTCCGAAGCCTTCTGAAACTCTCTAAAGCATCAAAAATGCCTTTGTAATAATCCCAAAGCCCTTTCATTATATCCGTATTAAATTTTCTTTACTTTTTTCTATAAATTGCTATAGTCAAAAAAGTTGAGCCACCCAAGACTAAGATGACCCCTTGAACCCCAACCAAGATCTAAAGTTTCCTACAAAAGAACTCAGGCGTTCTTTCCAAACTACGGAGTTTCATGCTATAGGATCTCGATATTTAGAAATGCTATTTTCACCACATATTGGCCTAATGTAGTTGAGATTATTAACTACTATACAATGTCTAAACTAGTTTACTACATGCATTATGTAAACCATAATCTTTGTGCCGACCATAATCTTTGTTTGATTAATGAATTTCATTACAAGACTAGGGTAGCATGTCAAGATTTTTTCTTTAATCTTGACATGATTTGGTACTTTCTTGACACTTGAGCCACTAATGACAAATTCTACTGCTTCCCTAACTATCCTAAAACTTTACTTGAGCCCTATTCTCATCTGATGTTGGACTCCATTAATGTTGACTTCATTGAGGGTCCTCAACCCAGTTCAATGAACTCAGTTAATATAAGTTCACAGGATAATGGTTTTAAAAAAGACATTGTAGGTTGTATTCTACCTTTATCCACTAGGGATCAGGCTATCATTCGACCCTATCACCTCTTCCTCATGTATACACTTAAGCATCATCTTGACATTGACATTGGACTATGGGTTTTCAAAACTATCATTCATTATTCCAGGTATAGTTTGTCCAGAACAATTCACATGGCCTACTATGACATTATCACTACATTACTAGGATCCTATCGGATAAACACTGCAATAGGTAATGTTAAGCCTTTATTCACTCATTATGATAAATGTTACATTACCGCAAATGCACGATTATGTCGTCAGTAATATAAAAGATTATCGTATCCATAGGGACTATTGATTAAGCATTAGTAAGTTATCTAGATGATCGAAGGCTAGCTGAATGCTTGAGAACTAAAGAGATAAGAGAGAGAGAGGGAGAGAGAGAGAAAGAGAGGGAGAGAGAGAAAGTGTGAGAGAGAAGGAAATTGGTTTGGGAGGAATGGTTCTAAGATTTCAGTTTCTCTATGATGCTAGATAATGTCCCTATAATATGTTCATCTCCTTATTCTCCAGACTTACTCCTATGTAGCAAGGGTTGTCCCTATGTCAAGGTCTTTTAACTCTAGAAAGTGAGTAAGTGTCGATGTCATTTGTCACCAAGGGCATAATAGTTCGGTTGAATGAGTATCCTTTCACTAAGGATCTCCCGATTATCCAGTCTAGTAGCAACCTTAACATAGAGGTAAATCTCTTGCATCTACATGAATTACTCACATACACATTTCATCAAACATGTACAATGCAGAACACACATAGAGCAAGAAGCAAACATCTCATATACATAAAGAAAATTGGCATATACATAGTTCATACATCAATCACACATCATAATTACTCCCTAACCCTATAAATTGTGAGATTACTCCATAGAAAAAGGAATACAAATCGAAGACAAGAGTAATAGCATTCTTACATCCCAAATCTGAGAATGGAGAAGGAGAAGAAATGCTTATTGAGGTGTTGTCTTTGTCTTTCAGATATTTCCTTGCTCCGGATGTGGACGGATCGTCGAGGAGGATGAAGATGGAAGCTCTAGGGTTTTCCCCCAAGAGGAGAACCCTTCCTCATGGAGAGGGGCTGAACCTCCAAACCAAAAGAATCAAGTAAGAGTTTTCCTGACCCTTTTATACTTGCCAAGAATTTCCAGATCTGCCTCCTTTGTTAGGATTCACAAAACCTGATTTTTTCATAGCTTAAACATCTTAATCTCAGGTTAAAATCTGAATAAAAGTTTTATATCTTGATGTTATCTAAATTCTCGAAGTTGAATCAGAAAAAAATAATAATCGAATGCAAAGTTTTAGCCGTTTTACTTTTGGTTCCAAAGCTATCTTGAATTCGAGACGACCATGCCTAAAAAATATGGTCGTGACTAAAAAACATGGCCCGTGCCTAAAAAAACGTAGCTTGTGCCTAAAAAACATGTACTATACTTTGGAAGTGAGGCACGACCTGCAAATGAGGAGCCCTTGGAGCGAAAGCACGACCGTGCCTTGAGGCACGACCTACAAATGAGAAGCTCCTGGCAGGGGGACACGACCATGCCTTTTATCATATCTAGACATTGTTTTATCAGCTTTCACCCTGAAGAAAAGTTGTAGGTCTTGAAGTTATCTTCATTTTGATATAAATAATACCTTAAAACTTAAACCGAGCCAAAAGTTATGATGGTTCAAAGTTTGGTCTACAAATCTGGGCAGAGCAAGGGACACGTCCGTGCCTTTTAGCATGTCTATATCTTGGGTTATTCTATTTTACTCTAAAGAAAAGTTATATATATATTCAAGTTATCTACATTTTGGAAGTTAATTTAGTCCTAAAATCTAACCTTGTGAAAAATTATAGTCGTTCTACTTTTCGTCTGTAGACTGCCCAGAATCCAATTTAGCTCCAAATATACTCCAAATCGCGTCCTGTCAATGAAAATATGCAAAGAGCAGTTCTCTGAACTAAAAGAGTAGAAATATGCCATAATAATGAAATAGGGTGCAATACGTGTAAATATTGCTCATGAAATATAAGTAGATGTGCGTCAAACAATGCATAAAAGTATATATAATCTACGCATATCACACACCAAACTAAAAACTTTGTTTGTCCTTAAGCGAAACCTACAATCTAGATTTATGTGTGTAAATACTGCATCATAATCCCTAGTGAATCATTCTATTCCCATCATGTAGTTTCACTAATGAGAAAGATAACAAAAATATTTGAGTGTGACCTAAGTAGAAGTTCTCCGTGCTCAATTCGATGAGTGACTTAACCTTTTCAAGTGTCAATTCCTAAGCCTAGTTAAGTCATCATCTAATCGTGTTCCTCATGCTTCCGACGATAGACACTTACCTGCCATTCACAAAGTTCATCCCTCTCAAACTACACAATGTCTCAAACGAATACTCAGCATCAAGAGAAACATAACCGTTATTTCACGACAAGAAAATAGGGCTTCATAAACATAACCGTTATTTCACTCACAACAATTATTTTTTTATCCCTTATTTATTTATTATTATTATTATTTTGTGTTTATGAAATGAAGCACTAAGACTATTGGTGCTTATAAGATAAAGCACTAAAACAAGTATAGGGACTTTGATTTTTTCAAATAAGTTGACATGATCCAAGTTTATCCAATAACCAAAATGTAGTTGAGAAGTCATAAATGAAAACAAGCATACTAGTCCGGTTCTATGAATTATAACTATTTTTGAAAGTGTCTACCATCAAAGTTAAGCTTAGTGTGAGGAGATTCTTAAACTAGGACAACACACAAACTCTTCCAATAAAA
>JBBUKS010504801.1:0-13968 GCA_038050645.1 Hedychium gardnerianum | reverse complement strand
TGTTTAAATAAATTTTAAATTTTAAATTTTAATTTTTTTAATATAATAATCTTGAACCGTGGCGAACCGTGGTGAACTGTGAACCGAACCGTGAACCGACGGTTCCGAACCGTGAACCGTAATCGTCTTGACCGGTTAAAGTTAAGGGTCGATCCCCCAAGAACCGTTGAACTAACTGTTCCGAACCGTCGAACCGTCTAATCTTACTCATCACTTGCGTTAAAATCACAACTTTCATTTTTTTTCTCTCTCGTTTACTTAGTAGGAACACATTCCTGGAATGCTGATTGAAGCGACGAGTTGTTTGCGTTTTCGAATTTACTTTATGGTCGAAAACTTTTGTGGGGTGGCCACCTCATTAATCAGTTCGAACCCAAAAAAGGAACTTCATTTTTTCTATGGTTTACTCTTTGGTTTGGATTTGTAATGGGCAAAGAGCTATTTTAGGGTAATAATACGTTCTTTAATAAATATCAAAATTAAATGCAGGTTTTAGATAATTTTTAAAGTTGAGTTCGCAATTTAATAAATTGCTGATTTTAAAATTAATTAAAAAATAATAATAATAATAAAATAGGTTTTCATCTTTCCAAGTACTTATCTGCAAAAATAATATATTACAGTTTGCAGGAGTATGATTCGAAACGCCCAGAACTTGGCGTTTCGGCACGAGAACAGTACGAGTCGTGTTAAATGTCCGGTAGATAATGTTCCAGTGCGACAGGTCACATCTTCTCCAGAGTTAATGTTGTGACAATTCACGTCTTCTCGGGCGATAATTCACGGCAGTTACTACCTACATAGGTCAGGATCGACATAGGTCATTATGCCTATGTCTAGTCTTATTATATTAGAGCGATCTTAGACAACATTAGATGTGAGCGTTTAATGTGGATTTTAAAAAAAAATCTCATTTATATACAATACTTTTTTTAAAATTAAAAATAATAATAATTATATACCACAATTATTATAGGGTTTATTTTTAAAAATTAACACTATAATTTAATTATACTAATAATTACTCTGATATTTGTTTTTAAAAATTAACAATAAGGTGATATTAATTTTTAAAAAATAACACCAAAATAATTACTCACGGTGAATAATATTGATTTTTATAAATCAACACAAAGGTGATGTTAGTTTTAGAAATCAATACTATTTTCGTATTTTGATGTTGATTTTTAGAAATTAGTATTATTTTGATATTGACTTTTAAAATCAACATAACAGTGGCTATGTAATTAAGCAGTGAGCGATTATTTTGGTGTTGATTTTCAATATTTTGATGTTGATTTTTAGAAATCAGTATTATTTTAATATTATTTTTTAGAAATTAATATGATTTCTGATATTGATTTTTAGAAATCAACATCGATGATATTGATTTCTAAAAATTAACACTACAATGGTAACTAGTGAAATTAAATTGTGATGTTAACTACATGTTATTGCATGTAATTAAAGGAGAAAAAAGAAAAAAATATATTTTAATTTAAGAAAAAAATAAATAAATTATTGCAGGTAAATAAGAAAGAAAAAAATATTTTAATTCACATCACATCAAAATTAATGGACCTTCATATAAGGGGTGTAAAATATTATATATGTATATATATATATATATAGTTATTATTTTAAAAATATATGCATTTAGATGATAATTATTTTAAATTATGATTAAAATAAATTTATTTTTATTTTTATTAATAATTTAAATTCTTTATTAATTTTTTATAAATTATAGATAAATTAAATTATAAATTATAGATAAATTTGATGGGTTTTAATTTTTTTATTTTGATAATTTTAATTTATTATTATTAAAATTAAATTTAGTGGATAATTTTTTTTATTAAAATTTAATTTATAATTTTTTATTTTTTATTAATAAAAAATTATTTTACGAATCAAAATTAAATTTGATTATTAAATTAATAATATTTATTATATTTATTAGTAATTAATATTTTTTTAAAAAAAAATAAAAGTCAAAAATATATTTAATATTATATTATTATTTCTTTTTAATTTTTTTCTTTTTTTATTTTTTTTCTTCTTCATTATTTTTTTTATATTATTTATTATTATTATTATATCATTATTATTTTACTCTTATTTTTTTATAAGTTATTATGTAAATTCTCTTTTTTTTTATAATTTATCATCGATATTTACTAGTTAAATATTTTTGATTAAATAAATTTAATTAATAATTTATCAAAATTAAAATTGATAAAAAAATAATTCAGTATACGAAACTATCGTTATCTCAAAGAAAAAATTATTGCACACAATGATTATATTTGTTACTTGAATATGTTATTTTTAGGTCATATAATAATAATTTTATCATTGTGTCAAGATTTTTTTTATCGAAATTAAAATTGATCGATATTTTTTTAAAATAATAATTAAAATGTATATTAATAGTATTATAATAATATATTATTAATTATCAAATTAATTAATATTTTTAATATTTTAGTGATGAAATTTAATAGTATTTATTTAATTAAAAATATTTATTAGATAAATATATTATTTTATAATTTAAAATTATATTTTAAAGTTTAATTTAAAAGAATTTTTATTTTTTTTATTTTATTAATAAAGAAATATATTTTGATCTAGATAAAGTTAATGCTATGTGATTATTTTTAATTATGAAAATAATTTTTTATAATATATGAAATTATCGTTTTAAAATTTATTAATAAAATTAAATATTTTTAATAATAATATTGTATATAAAAATTTATATTTTAGAAAACTAATATTTATTTTTTAAAACAATATAAAGATTCTAAAAACAATTCTGACTCAGGCCTGGTTGAGACGGCCTGGCAGAGGTGGTGATTTGGTGGTAATGACGGCGTGCGCCAATGGAAATTATTGAAATCTAAGATTAATTAGTCAATCAATTTCAATTTAAATATAACTTAATTAAATTTTAATAAAATTATCCTCTGATAATATTATATAAAATCTATTTTATATTCTAAAAATTTCTAAATAAATTTTATATATTTAAATTTATTTATTTTTCATATCAATAACTAATTATTATTAATAATCAAATTATTAATATTAATATTAATTTAATTACTAAATTCATTTTAACAAAACTTATATACGATAAATTCTATTTATTTTTTAATAAATCCTTGTCGTGATCATTTCATAAAACGATATTAAAATTAGAATGATAGAATTTGTGATAATGGTCGTGACCGTTCTTACGAATATGTGTTGTAAGATTGAAAATTAAATTAAAAACAAACTGAATTAATTAAAATAATCGAAAAAATTGTAATCAATCAAATCGATTAAATTTTTATTAAAAATCAAATTAATTGATTTTTTTAATAATGATAATATGATAGAGTTTTATTAATTAGTTAAGAATTTATAAGTTCATTTGTTTAATAATTTACAAAATTAGGTTTTTTATTTTAATTTATTCGATTTAATTGATTTAGTTAAAATCGAACTAAATTAATTCATATAATCAATTTTTTTAAAAAAAATAAAATTTTGAAATAATTAAATTTAGTCAATTTATTCTATTTAATCTAATTTTTGCTCATTTCTAATCATTTGATAAAAAAATATTAAAACAAAAGATGAAGTTGTTATTTTAACTTTATACTTTAAAAAAAAAATCATGAAGAATATTTATTCTAGTGCAATGATTCTTTATACAAGAAAGTTTAAATATTCAATAAAATATTTATATCTATTAAAAATTAAATTTAAAATTTATTAAAATAATTATTCATATAAATATGAACTATATTATCAAATAATTGGGCTAAATATGATGTTATGAACTTGTCAAAATAATGTTTTTTAAGTTATGACTGAGAAAATGTTGTCTTGCTGAATTATTGTTTGTCAATTGTCAAAATGATGGCCTACATTGACTATCGCAATTGACAATCATAAAGTACATCACTTTCTTGAGACTTAATTCACTCTAAATAAGAATCTAGCAAAATTCATTTAATTATTGGACAAAAATTAAAAGACTAAATCATTAAAAAATAATATATTTTTTTTAAAAAAATGTCTTATTAATATTTTTTAATTAAAAAAGGATATTTCAGCATTTTAGCGGCAATTAATAATTGTTATCATATAAAAATAACTATTTCATTTTAATAAAAATTATTATACACATAACACTATTAAATTAAAATACTCTTTATTAACCTGATTAAAATTATTTAAATTTTATCAAAATTATTTTAAATTAGTTAAAATCATTTTAAAATATAGTTGTAACAGTTATTCATAGTTGTATCTAAATTCTAAAAATTTGAACTCTAAATCATAAATCATAAATATTATTATATCAAAATACTTTTTATCAATTTAATCAAAATTATTTAAATTTCATTAAAATTATTTTAAATTAATCAAAATTATTTTAAAATAATTATAACAACTATCTAAATAACTACTATACAGTTGTAATAACTATTACTATAACAATATTGTATTAGTTGTTATATTTTTTTATAATAGCTAGTCGTATTTATTACAATAAGTCAATAATATTGAAAAATAATGAATAATATTGTAGCAGCTACAACGAGGACAATCCTTTTGACTTTCTTTTTGAAAAAAAAAATATCTTTTTGACGATTAGTATAATTTGGAATACCTTTTTAATTTTTATCTAAAATTATTTACTCTTTTCAATTTTACTCTACAAAAGAACTCATTGTTTATCATGGAGATAAAATAGTTAAAATTTACCATGTGTAGATAAATGAGGGATAGGAGGAAAAGAGGAAAATTAAATGATTAATTCTAACTTGCTCCTTGTGAGAGACAGATCTAAGATAGGATTGTCTTGAGTTCTATCCCAATAAAAAAAAATACATAAATATTTTATAACTTACAATTTGACACTAAAAAAAAGGAGTTCTATCCCAATAAAAAAAACATAAGCATTTTATAACTTACAATTTGACATTAAAAAGAATGGATGTATTTCTTTTTCTTTTGTTCATTTTATATTGGTGCTTAATTCACCCTTCAACATTCAAAATCCAATTTACCTCTAATTCTATATATATATGCTCCTTGTACTAATATAAATTAGTTTGCACTTTTGATACAATCATATATTTTCTTGTTACACAACTTTTATCCAATATTATAGGACCACTTACGAAATAAATATAACCCTAGTTCAAAACCCTAATTCATCCAAACAAGTTAGCTCCATTGGTTATACTATTTGGGTCGAGTTCAGTTGCTTGACGTGCTTAAACAGTTTTAGTGACCCACAGAAAACTTTTTTTACTTTCTAAAAGTAATATTTATATAGAAAAACCTTTTTTTAAAAAATCTATTCTTTATCAATAAAAACGAAATTTGTTTACGTTATTATATATTTTTCTTTTAAAATTATTTTTTTGTTATTGAGGCAAATGCTTTGAAATCCATGCTTCTCTATTTCCACGCGTTTATATAAGCGTGGCTTGATCCCTTCGTTTCCTCCCTTCGGACTTCGTCTATACGGCAACCGCCTCCACAACCCAACGCCGATCTGTCTCTCTACCTTCCCCCTCTCTTTCTCCGTCGCCTCGGTCGCTCAAATTCCGATCTCGATTCGGGTTCACGATCCCGTGGACGGAATTGCTATCAATTGATCCAAATCGGCGTCAATCGTTTCATTCCGCCTCCGAGATCCCCTTCGCTTTGCCCTATCGGCTGATCGAGATTTCAGTTTGTTGGATTCTGCTGAGCGATTCAGGTAAATCCATTATCGGTTTCTGAGATCTGATCTTTCCTGGTATTTGACCTCCTTGATCCTTATCCGGAAGATCGGAACTGCTGCTTCTTTGGGTGCGATTTTGCTTGCGTCCGAATAAAGTTTCGATCTTTCCGGTGTTTTCTCTGAGTTCTGGGTCGATTTCGTGGTTGGCCTTGAGTGATTTAGGGTCTCGATGGTGGACTGTCGAAGCTTGATCGAGTTCTGCAGGGCCTTTGAGCAGCACCGGAACATGGCCAACTCCCAGGCGTCGTCGGAGCAAGGGGGCGGGCAGTCGAGGAGGAGGAGCAAGTCTTTGAATCCCCTGTCCCATCCCTTCTGCGAACACTCCGCCTTTGCTGCCATCGACTTAGTGCTGCTGGTTCTGGTCCTTGTAGCGCTCGCTGTCCTCGCCCTCCCCTACTTCAAGTTCATCTTCCAGGAGTCGTTCGAGCTGCTTCCCGTGGCGATCGACGTTATGGGCGATGTTGTGTATCAAGCGCCCATTGCTTATGCTGCTGGACTGATCTTCATGCTTGTCACGGTGATTGTTGCCTGGGAATTCTTCAGTTACCAGGCGAGGAAGTGCGGTAATCCCTACTGCAAAGGTCTGCGAAAGGCGGTAGAATTTGATATCCAGCTTGAGTCAGAGGGGTGCGTCAAATGCTTGCCACGATCGCCAAATGATGCTATTGGGATTCGCCCCTTGGACTTGGGACAAGACCACAAGGAACTTGAAGCTGAGCTGAAGAAGATGGCACCACTGAATGGACGGACTGTTCTCATCTTCCGATCCCCATGCGGGTGCCCCTTGGGAAGAATGGAGGTCTGGGGAGCCAAGAGAGCACGAAGGATCAAAAAGTAGGCAGCAATACTTGATAAGTCCTCTAGTACTAGATACTTTTTTGCCTTTTCCCCCTCTCAACAACAATAAACAAGAAGACAACAACTATAGCATATCAGGTTCATACATAATCATGTTTCACTCTTGTAGATTAAGGCTAGGGTATGCTATGTTAATTGCACTTCATGGAACCAATCAGATCGTATCCTTGTTGCTACTCTGAAATTACTAAAACATTAAAATTACTGAATAATATCTTACAGTTTAGTAATTCCTTTGTTTGCTATATTTTCACTTATATTGATTGTTTCCTGAACATTGCAGTAAATCTTCTTCTAGTGGTACTCAGAAACCATGTTGAATTGACTTGTGTGGTATACCTACAATGTGCTTACTCTTTACTGTTGAGATGGATGGTTATTTGTGTTTTACATGTTGCCGGATTGAATGCATATATTCTGTCTTCCTATTCAGTATATACTAGATGAATACTTGTTTTGCATTTTGTGTCTTCTCTGTATGATAAGTTGAAATTTACAATGAACACCTTCTCCCATGAGAGATTTCGTAAATTCCAGTGCACTTCCTGTTTGATACATTCTTCATATGAATTCTGAACTAGAATTCTTAGTCATGGGCCTACACATGACATGCTTGCTTCTATACCCATTGACATGAAAGAATGATGTTCTGGGGCTCTCATCAAGACCTATTCATTTTTTGCACAACTCACCCTGCAAATCCTCTCCAGTTCAATAACCCCGTGCACAAATGATTTGGAACTAGTTCATTCTCTTCAGAAGTGTTCAAATTCAGACCGTGTATTTCTGAATAAGGTGCAGGAAGTATAAACTAATTTAAATTCTAGACACGTAATGATCTTAGATCTAATAGTCTTGCAGATGGGGAGAAGTTGCCATCCACATTTTCCTTTTCAATAAAAAGGAAAATTGGTAGCTAGGTCTTCAGAAATTCTTTCATGTAATGGGAGTTATATGCAGTGTTGGCAACTTGATTTCCCAACCCAATGATTGGAAAACTGGGTGACAAAAAAGGGAAAAATCCAGACTCCTATTGCACTAACCAAAACATCATCCTCACCTAAGATCAGTATTCTGAAGCACATGTAGTTTATCGATGTCATTACTCTATCTTCCTAAAGTCTCACATTGCATAAATTGGCCTAGCTGCAGTAGCTTCTCAGATCTGCCATGAATAGAGCAGAACATCCAATAAGCATCGAGAGGACTGTGAATTCATCTCATAAATTTTTTTCCTGTCGTGTGTTAACCAGATACTAGATAGTCATGACTAACTCGAATTACTTCAATGGCAAGAAGCATTCTTGTACATTGCATACAGTATTTGTGAGGTAAGAGAGTTTGTTTTGCTTGCTCAGGAAGATACTTGAGTGATTTTCGCAAGAGTTACCAGAAGCATCGATCGCTCTTTCTAATTGCAAGAACAATCTGATTGTATGCTGATGCAAGTATCAATATTCTTTAGTTGTTTGCACATCTTCAGGGACAATGCATAACAAATGTATGCGCAACTGCTCAGTTTTCACAAAAAAGCATGCAACTTCTGTTCCTTGAAATTTATTTGAACATTAATATTCTCTTTTGTCAGACGAAGACGAACTGTGTTTTGGAGAGTAGAATTTTCTCGTATTCTGAATATCTTGGAGACATATCTGATTGGTACTATCATTATCTATACATATCTGCTTATCTATACATTTATAAGTTAGATACTACTCCATTGGTGCTTATAGATGCCTCAAATAAATTTCTCCACTCTTCATTATGTGCTTGTGCCGTTGTATTATATAATTGTTGATTTAACAACTGATGACTGATTGAGGTTTGTGGATTCATCATATTTTATATGCAATTTCCCATCTGTAGTAGATCCCTACATCATCTCGTAGTTTAAGCATGTTAGCCTTGTTTTTTCACATGATACATCCTTGATTTACTTTTGAATTTAGCCTTGCAACATTACAGCATGGTGTTTTTGAAGTATAAATATTATAGTGTATCATATGTTACTTCAAATTACAAATTTTTTTCTTCAAATGTTGTCATCTTAGTAAATTCTAGAAATTAGTTGTTCCAGTTCTAGTTTGAAATATATGCTAATTAATAAGCAAAATTGAAATTTTGAAAAATCAATTTGGAGTTTTGTTAACAAATTTTTATTGATGGAAAATTTGAGATAATGTTATATATTAGTACTAAACAGAAAAAGAAAGTTAGGTGCATGAAAAGTTTATTATACGCAGTCCTATAGAGGTTATTTTCGAAATTTGAACTTGTAATATGAACCAATTTTCAAAAACTGAATATTTTATATCTACAATCTGTTTTTTCCAAACAACCTCTTGGTAAAAAAGGTGCATACAATACAATTTCACATTCAATTATTACATCTTCCATAAACAAAACAAGTTGAACAAAGAACACAATGCCATAACATGAAACCCTGTCAAGCTGATGCTACAAAGTCCAGAACAAACTTTCACCATAAAAAAGATGAAACCAACAAAATCAGTTCTCACAATGAGAGTTACTGCTTTCAGAGTTATTAGACGACGACGACGACGAAGGTTCATTTGTCGATGAGTTCGCGCGGCTCTGCGAAGCCGATAACGAGAATAGTCCATTGAAAGGCCATGGGACAGGAACCCATAGCCTGTTATGATCACTAGAACCGTTTGAAATTTTTGATTCATCAGCGGGCAACTGTGCCCTACAAACCGGGCACGAGCTGTGGAGCTCCAGCCATGGCAAGATGCAATCACTATGGAACTTATGCCTGCACGGCATCTCCTTAGCTTCCATACCGAAGTCGAAGTCCTCGAGACAGATCGAACAGCCCGCAGCAGCTTCCTCGATCTTCACTGTGGGCAGGGCATCTATGGCCTCTTTCTTAGCTGGTGGAGTGCCGTACCTGCTCGGATCGTTGTCTTCCAAATGCTGCAAAAGGATGTCCAGTCCAGGGCCGATGAAGTAGTCCCCCAACGAGTCGCCGACGCCGCTGTTGCTCGATTCCTCCGATGATCCTCGGAGAAGTATGGCTTGGTTGAGAGGGTTGATGAGAATTAGGTTTTCCCTTTCCCTTGCCCTTTCCAGACCTGCTTCTATGTTGCCTATGCCTGACCTCAGATCGTCCTGCAGGCTCTGAAGCAGCCGGATAATGGCAGATCCCCTTCGCCTCCGCCTCACGAAGTTCTCGAACTCGCGATCCAGATTGGGGTCTTCTTCACCGTGCTCGCCTCTTCTGGATCTCGGCCGCCGAGCTGATGACCCGCCCAGCATCTCTAGCAAGATCGGAGCCCAGAGGGCGAGGGACGGATCGGAGTCGGAGTCATTTAGTCCCCCGCTCTCCATCTCTTCCACGAAGCCATCGTCGCAAAGGGGGCACTTCACCTCTGGTTCCGCGACCGGATCGACTATTCGGTGGCAGGCATGGCACCAGTATCTTCCAGCGGGTGCTTCACTCATCTTCGAGCAAAATGAATCGATGGAAAAACCAGTTCTTGGAAGAGCAGATCTGATCAAATCTTAGGCATAGACAAACAGAGGCGACAAGAAGTTTGATCTACTGGTCAAATGTTCCAAGAAGAGGAGCCAAAAATGAAATCCCTCAGCATCCTGCAATCAAAGAAAGGGATTGATTACCTTGTGCGTTCTTGGATGGTATTGGACTTGTTCCTTCGGATCCGACTTCCGAGCAAGGAACAAGCAGGAAATTGCTCGGAAGGAACAGCCATCATCTGGGACCTCTCTTTCCTTGCTCGAGGAATTGATTATCGTGGCATTTTATTTATTTATTTATTATTATTATTATTTTTGAGTCGCCAATTCCTTACCGAAGTGGCTCCATTATTTATGCAGAGATCGGATTAAATTAATGTTCTTGGATCGTGCTTCATTGTTTTTGTCCAAATTTAATCTGCCTCTCTGTTTGGTTTCTCCCCGGGTAGGTTTTAGTGGCGATGACTCTGCTTGCTATTTTAACCGAGGATTAGAAAAGAATCAGTCTAATTGTAAACGGAGCTATCAATAGTCACTTTTGTTTTGATGAGTACTTGGATGGAATAAATCTAAGAAACTTGTTTGAAATCTAATTGGATAATAGTGATATGGGAATTATAATTTTACTTAACAAGTCGAAGGAAATTATTAGAGTATAATTATTTATTTATTTATTTATTATTATTTATTTATTTTTTTCTTCATTTGTGGATCGAATTTTCTTTTAAAATAGAAAAAAAAGTTCTATCTAAATATTTGGAGAAAAAATATATCAAAAGGGCCAATATTATAATCAATTTTTTTTTCAACAAATATAAAAATAATATTCTATTATATTTTTTATTTCAAAATACTCTTATTCCAATTCTAATGTTATTATAGTAAGGTATTTGATATGTTGCCCACTTTTGTACTCACCTAGCATATATATATTTTTTTTAAGACTTAGAGTTTAAGGTTTAAGATTTAAATTAAAGGAAGTAAAAAAAACTTACACTAGATGAGCATAAGCAATAAGCATAAAGATAAATACGAAAGATGAACAACATAACATTTCTCATTATAATAACTACTAAATATAAATATTAAAGTAAATCAATTTAACTTTTTAAAATCTAATTTCATCAAAAATTACTACATAAAAAGTATTATTATATAAATTATCCTTTATCAAATTAGTTAAAATTGATCAAAATCACTTACTTGTATAAATAATTTTCACCCAGTTGGAATAAATTTAATCAACTTAGTAATTTTATATAATAATTTTAATCAAATTTTTAAAAATGAGAGATCTAGCCCGCTTAATTGCAATCACTAGAGATAGATATGTTTTGAGTTTTTTCTCGTGGGGTTGGGCGTCCCCTCCAAAATTAATCGATCACAAGAGTCGATACTGGATACGGGATTAATAAATTTTTTTTGAAAAATTAAAGCAAGAGACCTTAATTAATTCACCAAATGGATTTAAACGCACCAACTAAATGAGATTCTAAGCAAACAAGAGATAAATTATCTCTTTTTTTTTCTCCTCTTTATCTAAGCCTTAATCTCAAAGCGATCTTTCCATCCAGATGATACACCAATCAATTAGGGAGATTTTGTCTGTTCATTTAGGGAATTTTCTTATAGATTTGGCTGATCAACACTTGTTCTTGGTCAAGTGATTACCATTTGGCTCTCACTTGCTATTTGGACATACAAGCAATCCCTCCATTACTAGAAGATGCGATCCATGACGACAAGAAACGCCATGACGAGCTCTGCATCCACTCCCGGTTGAATCACCAAGCTGAACACATCATCTCCCAGTGTCACCGAGTTGTTCTTCACCTTCTTCCTACTGATCTGCGCCACCACTTCGTCTCCCTTCCCGTCCTTGATCTTGCAGTTTCTTCTCCTGAAGCAGCCTTCAGTCCTGAAGCTGGCCGTGGAAGACGATGAATCCATGAACACCTCTGCTTGCTCACATCCGTTGAGGATGGACCTCCTCCTCATGGAGAAAGCATGAGTTCTCTGACTCATTTCCAGACCATCTCCGCATTTGAATCCACTCCATTTGTCATGCACGCTCAGAATCTGCTAAATAATTAAGATCTCTTAACTCATTCTCGAGCTAGCAAGAATTAAACTAGCTAGTTTTGTACCTGAGGCTTCAGAGCCATGAGAGCCTTCCCTTCTCCATCCATGAGCAGGAGAGCTCCTGCAAAGCACTTGAGCTTCCTCGAATAGTTGTCGACCCGGAAGGCCAGTCGCCCCTCGCTGTCGTAGATGGAGAACCCATCTGTTCCTTGAAACGCCATGCTCGACTTCTTCCACACTGTCCACGCTGAAGGACTCAGTCTCATGGTTGCTGCAGGGTCTTCTTCTTCATCATCATCTGTTTTTCTCAATGAAGGATGAACCCTGGACATCATCATCAATCCACATAGCAATGAAAAAGGTTACAAGGTTGTCTCCTTTATGGATGGAACAGCAACACAGTTTATGTTGTTTCTTTGCGATCGATCGACTAGGTTTGAAATTATTGATACATTAATTAATGTCTATATATCCTGTCTTTGTTTATAAAATGCTACGAAGAATATGATTCTAATAGGCTCTTTTATTTAACTCACCGAAAGAGAATACCATATATGCAAGTTGTAATTATAATTTAAAAAAGATAATGCAAAAGCCCCGTGAGTGGCTGTTCTATTTGAAGAAAAGCACAATGTGTCAAAGATGTCAAATTTTAGGAAGATCTTGGATCGACGGAAGGTGAGGCCCGTGGAATTTGCATGCATCACGATCTTTGTTGGTCTCCATGGAAGTAGAGGCAACTTGCAAAGGAGACAAGACAGTATGCACCTTGTTGTCTTAGAGATGCCATCTCTTTTCGATGCTTCTGAAATATATATATATTCTTTAAGAACCTCCTCTGTGACTGTGACTACATAAAAAAAGAAGGGAATGTGTTTGATAACAGCTGGGTCTTTCTGATTAGAATCTTGTCTTGTGGCCTATCAATTTCAGAGTCATGCTTTTTGGACCTTTTATGTTATGTCATGTAGTGACTTAGTGATAATAGATTAGCAAATATACGGGTTTCTTTGATTGTTGGATCGGGTAGATATGCAATTTGAATAGAATGACGGTATAATATTATTTTGGCGAAGTCGAGATTAGAGTTGAATTCTATCTCTTTAAGATAAATTTGTCCCGCACACGGTGCTCATGGAACACGACAATCGTCTCCTAAGATACAATGACTTTGTCTTGCGATAGCAGTACTGCAAATCGCAAGACCTCCGAATCGAAGAAGTTTCTCGAACTCTCCGATGCAAGTATGGAATGCAATGCTTGCTTTGCTCGAATTGAAATGAATGAAATGAGAATGTGAGAGATCTTATTTATATCAAATGAAGGGGTAGAATAACCTCTTGGTTCAATTAGATCTCATCCATCCAATTTGAATTGGATGATCTAGATCACATCTCTTTTCAAGGGATACAATGCCTCTTCATTTTGGATGCCAACCTTTTGAATCAATGGTTGAGATTGAAAGGAAAGAAAAGACATTTATGCCTTCTCATTTGGATGAATTTGATTTATCCATCTTAATTCGACAATCCAGATTAAGCCATGTCACCAATTCATGTGATTTCTCATTCACACACTAGTTGGTTTAAAATTAATTTTCCAACAATGCCCCACATGAATGAAAATTAATGATGTATGTATGTTTATATCAAAGGAGAGTTCAATCGAAAGATTGTTGTATCAGGAGAGGTAGCTTGTGGCTTTGAACCTTCTGTAGTAGAGTACCATCGAAT
>JBBUKS010504759.1:0-13972 GCA_038050645.1 Hedychium gardnerianum | reverse complement strand
AGTATAATAAATATATGCGGAAGCATAATCAAACCAAAGTGATAAGGAGAAAATCGAAGCCCGATGTGAATGGGACGACGCGGACAGATAACCTCCAAGCAACACAATCAACATATACCTGCTAACCTGAAAACAATAATGGACAACAGGGGCGGTGAGTATAAAAGAAATACTCAGCGGGTATAAGAAGATAGTGCATGAACGATAAAGTATACTGGGATTCAAAATATACAGTTTCAAAGAAAATTATACTTACCATCGAATGTACACTTGTATGCATCTAATACACCATCACCCTACTCAACTGCACACAATATTATGAGTAGTCACAGGTAATGAATATCATGGGTACAACATTCATATGCATGTACTAGTGCAAATATCTAAATACAATCAACATATGTGGGAGTAACGCTCCACCATAATATATCACTATATGTGGGAGCAACACTCCACTACAATAAATCACTATATGTGGGAGCAACGCTCCACCATAATATATAAAGATGATCAAGACATCCCGCTCGTCAGTTATGGACCGCATGAGAAACGCTCTACCATGACTTATCTCGTGGGCAGTCCGAAATGTTAGAGTCCCTGTCTGCATGAGAAACGCTTTACCACGACTGATCTTGTGGATAGATAGGAAGTAACTATATAACTACGGGCTACATGAGAAACGCTCTACCATAACTAGTCTTGTGGGTAGCCCAGGGTATACAATCTCTATCTGGGAGATGAAATCTCATCTCATCCACAGATCGATGCATACAGTCAAGCAATAAGCAAGCAATAACATGACTACTATGCTCTCACACTCGAAGGGAGAAGTGATCACTAGCATGCATACAACGTTGTGATGCTACGACTCACTCAACCAACCTAATAGGAGACATAGTCGATAGCATGTATGCATCCTCATGATGTTACGACTAGCTCACACCCGAAAGGAGCCTTGGTCGATAGCATGCATGTAACACCGTGATGCTACGACTCACTCAACTAACCTAATGAGAGACATAATCAATAGCATACATGCATCACCGTGATGTTACGACTAGCTCACACCCGAAGGGAGCCCTGATTGATAACATACATGCATCACCATGATGAGTAGGATACCACCAATCCTACCATTATATATGTCTATCTATGTAATGTGCACGACTACATCCATCAAGATATACTAATCAAAATACATGTCACATGCGTGTTTATAACCATAAGTCAGACATGATAGTCACTAACATGATACATCACCTAGAATACATGTCACACATATTTTTACGTTTACAATCATACACATACGACACATGCTACAATATATAGGTTACACGTCACACACGTGTCCACAACATAATCAAAAGCATACAATAAATGCTATATCATTATTGGTAAACGTCACACACGTGTCCACATCTACAAATCATGAACAATGTATCACATCCTAAATTATCCTATGTACACGTCACACACATGTACATAACTACATGACACGAATAAATAGAAATTAACATGTGAACATAAACATATGTCACACGCATGTCAAACAACTACATGATTACCCAATCATAAACATGTTCCTATTGTGCACACCACACACGTGTGCACACTATAGAATATGAAAATAATAGAGACTATATGCATATAATCAGATCAACTCAAAGTGCAAGTAGATAAGTATCAAACTCAAGTAGAAATATAACTAGAGTTAAAATAAATTCAACTATCTAATCAAGATATCATATCATGCACTAAGGTTAATGTAAAAAAGAAAGCAAGGGAAGAAATACTCGTACCTAAATCGTAGATCATGTTGAAGAGTCATCATGTCCAAGCACTTGTCTTGAATCAATGCCCTGCATCATGGAACACAAATTACAATCATGTTCTACTACGAATCTAATAACTAAACTACATCCTAAACTGATTAGAAAACCCTAATTGAATCAATCTAATCATAAGGCATAACCACATAGGAGCTCTTTTAACATCACACTCCTAACAAGATGGTCTCCATGAAACCATTTGAATTAGCCTTATTAGTCCAAAACAGGATTAATCACACAACAACCCTACACCATTACTCTCCTATTAAGTAATCACCAAATCCATCACTTATACATATAAATCAAGGGTTAATTTACTGAAATCAACCCAATGACCTCTTACCCTATCGGTGGCGGCTGTCGACGATACAAGGGTGATCGGTCCAACATTTGCCAATGTCGGCCATGTTTGGAACAGTAACCACAACTCCAAACATCCAAAGCATATCACCCTGTAACAAGTAAATTCATCTATACAAACTAAATGCATAAACCCAACTAAATTACCTACTAGTGGTGGCCTGCTGGCTAACTAGGGTGGCCGGAGATGGGAATTGGGTGGCCGGATTTGGACTGTAGCAGTGGCTGGCTGGTGGCACTTATGTGGCCGGAGCAAAACAGGCATGGCAGTGATGACTGGCAGCTGGCCTATCAACCGAACGACAGTTACCACTAAGGCTAGCCGAAAATGATCCTTGACTGTGGTAGTGGTCGGAGCAGACACGTGGCAACGCCAACGACAGGCGTAGGGTGGCTGATCTCAGGGTAAAAGAGAGATCAGGAAAGAAAGGTGATGATCGGACTTGGAGCTATATGAGCAAATCTAGATGGAGTTCAAACCTGACCTATGTCTGGCAGGTGTCACTGGTTGGCTGGAGCAGAGGTGGTCGGGGAAATCGGGAGGGGATCCGAGGTTGACCAGTGGCGATCTCCAAATGAGAAGGAGAGAAGGAAGAAGATCGGGAAAATATGCTCCTTCCTGATCAGAATTTGGCCCTGACTAGAACCAACCAGCTGCTGGTGGCGTCAGAGGAACGGATCGACGACTATGAACTGGCTAGAGCGCTAGTGGTCGGATGAGGAGGTGCGGCAATGGGGTCGGGAGATGAGAAGCTCGGCGATAAAAAAGATCGTTGGCGGTCGCAGGAGGGGAGATCGAGATGAGTGGAGGAAGAAGGCGAAGAGGAAGGATGGGGTGGGGGGGAGTCGGCGGGTTTGAGAGGAGAAGAGACTTTGGTTTTTATAACTATACTTAGGTTTATGAATTACAAAATTAGGTTGATTCAGGCTTTCCAAAAATCTATTATTTATATCCCCTTAAATTTATCACATTAGCCTCGATTAAATCTAGAAAAATTCAATAAGGTTATTTCTCAAATAATACTTATCATTTTATGATTATTTATCTGCCGAATCTAACAGATCGACTTTGACCTACTTAATTTTTCACTCAAACAACAACCATTAACCATCAACACCAAAATCAATTTTCGCCAACTTTAACCAAGGTCAATTGCACCAATAATTTTCTTCTCCAACAATCTCTCATTTTACTCGATATCTTGCTCTCATCAAACATATTGATCAACTGTTAAATATTTAATCAATCTTGATTTACTTGGCATTTCGCTCAATCAACAAATATATTAATCAAATATCAAAATATAACTCGAGTCAACTCGAACTAAGAGATTGATTGCACCAATACTTTCCTATATTGAAAGAGAAATCTATCTATAACAGCTACTTTACTGCATTACATCATAATGAATAGATAAGAAAACTTTTTGCAAGCAAAATAAGTCATTATGATTATGCCTATTGTAGAACCGAGCAAGGGTTCGACTAAATTACAAGGGCTAATAAGCTACAAGATCGGCTTTAAGCCCATGAACCTTTGCTCAAGATTACCACACATTCCGTACGTCAGTATACCATTTACATGTACAAGTTGAATTTATGTGAAGGGATGGAGTGTTTCTTGATTGCAATCCTATTTACTATATTATGATTGAGCTACTTTTTTGGGTTGGAAATGCATATCCTTTTACTATTTGTTGTGACTTTTTTAATCTAATTTTTGTTCATTTGATAGTTCTTGCATGTAACTCAAGGTGACAAAAGGTGAAACGCTCGTCTCGAGCGCCCCTGCCAATTCTTGCATGTAACTCAAACAAATAGGGAAGATAATCCAACCAAATAACTTTTTTTTACTTATATGCAACGATAACATTTTTTTTTAAAAAAAGAAAACATTTGTCATGATTGTAAAATGTAAATCTTGAGAGAGGTAATTTTGAAGGCATCAAGACCGTTGATAATTTTTTTTTCAAAAAAAAAATTATGTTCTAATCAAATATAACTAGATATTTATCTCCATCATTTTGAGCTTCTAGAATTATTTTGTTTTCCACGTGATATACAATTTTAAAATTAACTAACTAAATATCTTCATTTAATTATAGATTGAAGGACCCAGTCATATTGATAATATCTAGCATGCATGACAATCTACTTAACAATAGAAAATATGCCATCATTGCAAATGACACATATCCCTTTCTCTTAGGTTACTTATCCAATTATACTTCATATAAATAACCTTTTGAAAGAGACGACTTTCAACTAGTCCTCAAGCTTTTGAAGACACCTCAAATACATAAACTTGTGTCTTTGAATTGTCAATTTTTTCACCTAAAAGATCATGCTAGCTCATGACCAAGGCATTCTCAAAATTGAGTAGAGTTTATCATGAAACTAAATAGTATTGTTTTTTTCTCTTTCAAATTTCTATGGATGTGCAAGTTGATTATGTTAGTAGATATCATTCAATAATCAAGCATGCATGAATAGGCACTAGCATGAAAACAAATTACTAATTGATGTTTTATCATGTATAATTTGAAATCCATATATTGGAGGGACATCATCAAAAAACAAGGAGATAAAAATGATAGATCGCCGTGTCAAATTTTAGTTCAATTTATTTAGGCTTTCTACCTCTCTAAGATGTATGTCTCGTTTTTTTTATATCATACTTTTTAAATGCAATAACGCAACACTATCACAATACTAAAGAAAAACAAAGCTCCTTTTAAAGTCTATATATGGGTGATTGAATGTATCTTGAGCTACTTTTTACAAACTACGATACCGAAACATATAAGTCAATAACTTAGCATGCTTATTTTTATAGTCCTATGTGGTAATGTATTTAGGATTTCAATTAATATTCCAATTATTTCAAAGTCATTTTAGCAAGAAATATTTATCATTCTCAAATAATAAGATAATATATATAGTGGCTCTTAAATTCTTTTTTATTCCTAAATATATAAAGATAAGAAAGCAAGGTAACTTGGACATTTAGTTCTAATTTTTGTTTTAAAATGATTATATATATATATATAGTTTCTTCAAAAAGTCTAAAATAGAAGTTTTTTTTCAACATATTGAGTCTACATTAACAACATACATAACGTCCAAATAGCATCGACTATTGAGCATTTATTAAAGAGCTTTATGTGGCGATTAATTAACACTAAAAAAATGTTGGTTGTTGGCATATCATAGTAAACCACAAGAATTTGATCACTTTCTTATTTACTTGTCAAACACTTCAAGTAATATTTCCACCATGAATTGGACTACAAATCAACCTTTCATATCTATCAAAAAAATAATAGCTCGATACCGTTACCAATTCAACCAAAACTTAACATTTTCAAGGAAATTAATTAAAGTGCGCGCATACATTTTAAATTATTCTACTTTATGGAGTTATTGGTGGTAGAATGCAAGAGCCAAATTATAACTAATCCACATACCTAAATTGAAAACAAAGTTGCACCAAAATGTACAAAACAATATTTAGTTATGTTTACAAACACATTATAATTAGTTCTTCTTCAAGAAGCTGTTTAATCAAAGTCCCATTGTTCTTGTTAATTAATGCATGAATCCAGTTAAATTTTGTAGAACACAATAATGTTGGGATTACAATCATCGACCTGATTATATTAGTTAATTAAGTGGATGGAATCTTTAATCTTGTTGATTAAACTCTTGTTGACGATATTAAAACAAATCTTCTTAATTAAGCACACTAATTTATTTTTTATTTTGAAAAAAAAAATCTTCTTAAGTACACAAAAAAATCTTCAGTTGAATCTTGAAACACATTCAATCCTACATTAAGGTCCAATTTCCTATGAGAGAAGAAAATAAATAGTGAAAAAAGATAGAAAAATTAATTATTACCGGATTTTGGTTTCGTTCGAGCTATCAAAGAGACATAAACTCTGTTGATTAATGATATAGAAGGATAAGTCAATGAGAAGGGAGTAAATAGTCATGGCTATCACACAACTCGCAACATCAACATCGACCCTTGGATAGTTATATGGATCTTCATACAAAAGATTGCAAATTCGAAATTCAATGAATCATTCATTTATAATGGATTACATATCAACTGCTCCAAAATGTATTTTATGATTCTAAGAGAATAAGTAAATCATATGTATTTGCATGAAAATGCTCCTATAAGAAAAATGTTCTAGAAGGACCATGGAATACTAATTAGTTCAAAGATAAAAAATATAAGAAAGAAAAGTGATGCAAATAATGTAGATATTAAGAGGAAGAATTTTACAAATTGATCCAAGAAATAATTGAAGATAAACACCTAGAAGCACAAGTACCTAAAATACATGAGAAAATTACAAATTTTGATAAATAATGTGTTGATAGGAATCAAATGGTATCAAAAAAGAAATAATTGTAGATGATAATTTTACATACACTAAAAAAAAAAAGGACATTTGCGACAAATTTTGTGATGAACTCTACGACGAATAATTTTTCATCGTGAAAAAGTTGTCGCCAAACTCTGAGACGAAAATATGTAAATTCATCGCAAATTCTGCGATAAGTTTGTTTTCGTCGCCAAATTTATTGTAATTTTGTAACGAAAAAAAATCGTCACAGAATTCACAAATGCAAATCTGCAACGAAATTATGTTTTCGTCCAAGATTTGGCAATGAATCACATTTTCGTAGCAGATTTGCAACGAAAAGGATTTGTCGCCAAATCTGTGATGAATTTCATTTTTCTCGCAGATTTGCTACGAAAATGGAATTCATCGCCAAATCTAGGATGAATCACATTTTCGTCGCAAATCTATAATGAAAATTGGATTCGTCGTAGAATTGCAATACATAGTGGAATACGATAAGTTAACGACGAAAACTTATCGTCGCCAAATTCGTCGCAAAACACAGAATTTTTGCCCAGAACCTGTCCATTTCTGTATTTTATCGTGTATACAAATCCAAACCTATTTTATACATACACAAACATTCCAACACATCATATTCAATATATCTACAATTCATACAAGTCAAACAAACATATCCAAAATGAAACAATACCAAAAATAAGTCAATATATACAAGTCACCAAACAAAAGTTCACATCCAACACTAAAAGTTAACATCCAACATTCCAATCTAAAAGTTCACATCTAACAAGTCACTAAACAGTCTCAAAATAATGGAAAGATACAAAAAGAAATCATCATCTTCCTTGGAAGACACTTCCTTGATCACCTTCCATTCTTCTTCTTTTCCTGCATCAAAAAACAAACAAATAAAAAATGCTTAACGTCTCCATGTGTGAATGTCTCAAAACTATTGAGCAAATATTATGAAGAAAAATGCTTAACTCCATAATGACACCTCATACAAAATTTGGTAAGAGTATTTAAAAGCAATAAGAATGAATCTTTTCCATGAATATATGGCAGTCACGACTTTTCAAACTAATCAATTTGTATTCTTTCAAATTGACACATCTCCCAAGATTAGAGACATAACCATCGGAAAATTTTAATGATTTCAACCATTCACAAACAACATATCTTTGATCCTTATTCAATGTATAAACTATCTTTGGCTTTGATCCCCGACTACTTTCATCGACATCAAGAGTGAGTCTTTTACAAAAGAGTCACATATCTTTTCTTGCATTCAAATTATCTTTTATTTTTCTGGTGATATCCATCATATTTATCAGATTATCAAAAATATTCTTCTCAATATATATTACATCGAGATTATGGTGAATCAAATAACTAAACTAATACAGTAAATCTCAAAATATACTCTGTTTAGTCCATTTATGTGTACTTCCATATTCATATGTTGTACTATATGACTCTTCAATAACAGATGAAAAGTTAAGTACTCTGTACCAAATCTGTTGACATGTTAATCTCAATGACGGAGATATTCTTTCAATTCTATTCTTGGTATATTCATTTTTATTTCTTCTGTAATTATAATTTCATGGTAAAAATTATCTCTGACAATCAAAATAACTCAGCTTCTTCCCATGTTCAATCTGATTGACTTTAATCTCTCCATACATATTGGACATCCTAAATCCTAGCGGTACTCTAACCCGATAGCATACCATAAGGCGAAAAGTCATTTTTGGTGCAAAGAAGAGTAGTCTTCAGTATAAACATCTGATTAGTATGAACATCATAGGTAGAAAAACCTTCATCCCATAGTTGTTTCAACTTTGCAATCAGTGGTTGCATATAAACATCTATTAACTTCTTCAAATTTTGCGGGCTAGGCACAACCAATGTTAAAAACATATACGATATTTTCATGCACATCCCAGGTGAAAGATTATACGGAGTTAAGATAACTGGCTAACAAGAATAATTTCTTCCTAATTTTCCAAATGGAGCAAATTCATCAACACATAGATCTAACCTAATGTTTCGAGTCTCCTTCGCAAATTTCGATATGTTCTATCAAAAAAATTTCACTCCTCTACATCTGATGGATGACACATTAGCCCCTCTTCTGTTTGATGATTTGCATGTCAAGTCATGTGTTCAGCAATGACCTTTGATGCATAAAGCCTTTGTAACCTAGGAGTTAAAGCCAAATAAAATAAGTGACTATATGATTTACGTCGCTATTGACTCCTTCCAGTGCTCTTCTACCTAGCTTGATTACAAAATTTATAAACATCTGCTTCTTCATCATCTCCCTAATATAGCATACAACCATCTTTACAACCATTAATTCTTTCCACTGGAAGACCTAATTCTTTCACAAGATTTTTCATATTGTAAAAAACATTGGGTAGTATGTGATCATGCGACAATGCCTCTCAAATAACTTAAATAAAATCATTAAAATAATCTTATGACACATTATGCTCTGCCTTGACATTCAACAGTTTTGCGATGAGAGATAATTTAGTGTGACTGTCACAACCAGCCTATAATGGTTCATCTGCAGCATTCAACACTTCTTGAAATTGGAGATAT
Organism: Hedychium gardnerianum; assembly: GCA_038050645.1. NCBI lineage: Eukaryota > Viridiplantae > Streptophyta > Magnoliopsida > Zingiberales > Zingiberaceae > Hedychium > Hedychium gardnerianum. Next base: position 4,791 of record JBBUKS010504759.1, on the reverse strand, counting down.
GCTTCATCAACACATTGTACTTCTACCTCCTCCAATGGTGATGTATAAGCAGTAAACATTTGTTCACTATTGAAGGACAACTAGAACTTACACTAATCGGTTCAGAAATAAAATTCTGACCCGTTGCATTAATTATCATCATCTGATATGGATTTAATTGATTATAATAATTCTAATCCTCAATAACTGAGACTTGTATGTTTCATCCATAATCCTCATCAGATATTAACAGTTCACCATGACATGCCCAATTATAGTAATTTAGGGTAAAACAAATCTACAAAGATGTTCTCCAACTTTATTAGATTGTAAAAATTTACCATTATGATACTTTATACACTAACACCTTATCTTATCTCTATCCATATACTTTACATTACTACAAGAAAAATCCAAAAATTGTTGCAACCCAACTTTAAACTTATCAATTAAACTCTGATGTTTAGGTAAATTCTTTTTATACATCCAACTCATTTCTTTCTGCATTTTTTCTCTTTTCAATTTATTAACATATTATTCAAAATATCTACAAATAAAAACTAGTACCTTATCGAATAACAATAATTAATTACTGTTAAATTAATCAAATATGGGAACTCTTAAGCATGTAAACATTGGATCTACTACAATTAATCATCAATAACATAATTAATTGTTGTTAAATTTATATAACAATAAGTAATATTATAGTAACAAACATAGATATATCTAAAACAAGTGAACAAAAATGAGTATCTCCAATTACACTAAGCTCACGCTAAAATGAGACATGCACAAACAACATTATGAAAAATAATCAAATATAAGGGTAACAATCAAATATAACTATTTGCAATCCAATTGAAATGTGTAACAAACATCACTTACATAAATAAAACTATACTAAGCATGAAGCAATTTGAAATGAACGCTAAGCAAACTATTCTAAACTAACCTACAAGCATTCAATGATCAAACAAAATAAAAACATAACAAGCAACTAAGAACTAACTAACAATGTACGTAGAATTTTTAACATTGGATCTACTATACAATTAATCAACATAAACTCATTCAAACAACCAATGCATCAAAGACACAATCATACATCAAACAATCAATCCCAACACAAAGGAAATCAACCAAAGCTATTTGGAATCAGAGGATGAAGCTACTGTCCGGATGTGGAAAATTCCAGCTCGAAAATACCCAGATCTCAACGCGGCCGACCGGACTCAACATGGCTAACCAGCCACAACGGTCGGCCGACCTCAGCAGCCGGCTAGCTCAGCGATCAGCCAGCCACGAACAATGACCGACCAGCCACAAACAGCGGCCAGCCTCAAGGGTGCGGCGGTCAACCGCACCTTGCAGCCATGACAGGTGATCGTCGAACCTCGCCACGGCCAGATCCAGCAGGTGAGGAAAGGAGAAAGGGGAAAGGGGAAGAGAGAGGAAGCTTACCACCGCACCTTTCCAAGTTGGTTTTGGTCACAGTCGTCATCGCCGTCGTAGTCGAAGTTATGGGGATCGGGGGATTTGGGGTTTCACAGTCGAAGAAGTAAAAGTAATTTCACCGTTAGACTGATTGTTCTAACCATTGGGGAGACGGAGAGAGTTTTTATTTAATTTTTAACAGTTCAGATTATTTGATTATTTTTTAATCAATGACTACGATTTAGTGTCCATTATTCTCCCAATTTTATAAATAAGGAGTTCATTTTATCATTTTCATATCATCTTCTCTACTCTCATCTTTCAATTTTGAAATCTCAATCGCTTTCGACTTCAATTCTCTAATTATAATTGAAGGAGGAGCTTCATCAACTCAATTTCGGAAGGGCAAGGAAATCGAAATGAGGATCACGATATTCAATTTACCAATAATAAGTCTGAGTAAATTTTGACATCCGAGATACAAAGAAGTACTGATGACAATACTTCTAAGATTCAAAATACTCCTTTAAAATCGTAGGGAATATGTAGGCAAAGGCAATTTAAATAAGTGCAAGCTATTATATATATATATATATATATATATTTTAATTTTTTAATTTAAAAATAATAATAATAATCTTGAACCATGACAAACCGTGGCGAACTATGGTGAACTGTGAATTGGCAATTCTGAACCGTTCATGAATCGTAAACTGGCGGTTTTGAACCGTGAACCATAACCATCTTGGACGATTAAGGTTAAGGATCGACCCCCCACAAATCGTCTAACCGGTGATTCCGAACCGTCGAGCCGTCGGTACTGAACCGTGATCGGGTATAGTCCTTATGCATAGGAAGAGCTTGCCCGCTATCCTTCTCCTCTTCGGTAAAGTGTCGGTGGCGGAGAAGCCTCTTACAACTTTGGATTTCAATATAGAGAAGGAAAGAAAGCTTAAAACAGAAGTTGAAGCACTGGTTGTGGCTGTGTTGTATCTTGAACATAACACTATTGGTGCAATCACCTTTAGGATTTTGATGGTTTCATTTGACCAATATGTTTAAGAAAATTTGATCAATGATGACCGAATAACTTGATCACGGTTAATTAAGTTGAGTAAAGAGTCCAAGAAAAGTCAAGGTTGACTTGAAGCTTGAAAGTGAGAAGTCCAAGTAGGACCAGATACTTGGCAAGTTAGTGGAAAGACCTAATGAGACTAGACAAAGTGGAAGTCCTTATTGGGAACCATGCAGTGGAAAGTCCTAGTGGGGCTAGGCAGTGAAAGTCATGGTTGGGAACCAAGTAGTGAAAAATCCTAGTAAGGTTAGGCAGTGGAAGTTTTGGTTGGGAACAAGACAATGGAAGTCCTGGTTGGGAACAAGGCAGTGAAAGTCCTGGTTGGGAACCAGGCAGTGAAAGTCTTGTTTGGGAACTAGACAGTGTAAGTTCTAGTTGAGAACTAGGCAATGGAAGTCTCAGTCAGGCTAGGCGGTGGAAGACCTAGTTAAAAACTAGACAAACCTAGTTGGGAACTAGGTTAAGTCTAAGATGGATTAGCTGGGAGTTGAACACTTGGTAAAGAAAGAAGTCTTGGAGGAGTGTACTCCAAGCAAATGAACCTAGTAGGTTAGGTAAACCAAGTACTAGGTTTTGCTTGTTTTTCTTGTTGTTTGCTTATTTGTTTTGCAAGAAACAACAGTTGGACGAAGGCTCAGGCGGGACCAGTTGGGAACTAGTCTGGGTCACAGGATTCAGGATCTAGTCGATCGGAAGGAAGTCCGATCAACCAAAAGTCTGGTTAATCGAAAGTCGACGTGGTCGAGTCCAAACGAGTTGGTCCTCAGATAAGTTTTGGCTGAGCTCGAGGCAACCAGAGGGTGTTCTGGTCGACCAGGAGGTCAAAACTTAACTTAAAGAGGATCAAATTTGCAGCTGATTTGACAGAGGTCAAGTCGCCCGGAGGGAGGTCTGGGCAGCCCAGTCGACCGGAGAAGTTTCGATCGAGTTGTATAAAAGGGGAGTCAAGGCAACGTCTTCCATCAACTCTCGCAAACATTCATCTTCGTGCTAGTGCTCAGAAAGTGCTCCAAAATCTTCTCGTGTGGTCCAAGAAGCACTAGGAGGAATGTCACGACACTCAGGGTTTCCAGCCAGTCTATGACGCACTTGTTTTTACTTACATGCTCATTCTTGATACCACTACTCATATTTTTTATATTTGTGCTTGAGCCTTACAAATCCTTAAGAGGTTTCTCCGCCTCCGTAAGAGTTCTAGAAAGGAGATACACCTAGTGGACTCACGCTGAGTGCGTATGCCTTGGATGTACTAACCCTAAGGGTTGGGAACCAAGTAAAAAACTAGTGTCTTTGTGTCTTTCTCTTTGGTTATTGTTTTTAAGTTAGTTTATTTCCGGTGTGTTACTAACAACTTTGATAGAAAAGAAAAGAAAGACGAAAAAAAGATGGTTACGCTATTCACCCCCTCTCTAGCATCGTGTTAGGACTAATAGAATTCATATATCTCCATAATAGTATGATATTGTCCACTTTGGGACCTAAGTTCTCATGGATTTATTTTTGGGCTCTACCCAAAATACCTTATACCAATGGAGATATTTTTCATCTTATAAATCTATGATCTTTTCCATGTATTTCCAATGTGAGACTTGTTAGTGCAAGAAGCAACATACGATCGAACCTAAGTTTTGATGTTGGTAATGGATAGGTTGACCAGAACCAAAGTTAAGTCTTGTTGTGTTCTAATAGGTTGATCGAGTTTGCAGGAAAGTCCTAGTTGTGGATAGGTAAGGAAGTTCTGGTCGGAGGGACTAAGCAAGAAAGTCCTGGTCCGAGGGATAAGGAAAGGAAGTCCTAGTCAGAAGAATTAGGTAGGAAGACTTAGCAGATCGAGGACATTAGGAGGGAAGTTATTGGGTAGCCCGATGCAGTGTGTACTTAACACGTTTAACAAAATATGCACAACGGAAGATATTAAACAGTAATAATAAAAAACAAATTATTACATCACATACACCACAAGCATTCAAGGATACATCTCATGCAGACATGATTGATAAAATAAAATTTTTAAGAATAACATTTACTTTAGGTATACCTTACGGATTATGCGTAAAGAAAAGGGCATCAACTAGAGCGATATTGTCGAACTTCGTCTTTATTCGTATCCACACCGAGCTCTTCAAGATAATTCCTTGAGCAACAAGTCTCGTCTCCGATCGGTACGAGCCAAGCGCGAAGGAGATGAGATCCAAGAGAAGGAAGTACAAAGGAAGAAGAGTCTGTTAGGACCGAAGGAATTTAGATATCTCCACAATGGTATGATATTGTCCACTTTGGGCCTATGCCCTCATGGTTTT
>JBBUKS010504743.1:0-34487 GCA_038050645.1 Hedychium gardnerianum | reverse complement strand
CACGGAGAACAGTAGTACCATTAGAAACAGTTACTTCATTTATTTCTTTTGGAATAACAACCTCCAAAAGTTTGGATCGGAGGATTGTGTCCAATTTCTTTAAAGTTGGCTTTTGCTCATCTTCAGAAAGTGTACTCTGAATATTCAAATCCTCTATGCATTTTGGTAGCTTTCGGTAGCTCCCAGTGAGGAGGACCTCAATAGCAGATGGAACATCAAATACAGGAGCACGCGCATGTTGCAGCCCCTCATGCATATAAAACAAAGAATCTGCTGTTTGGGTGAAACAGGTATCGTGGCTGGAAAGAGTTGCTGCAAGTTGTTGGCAATGTTGGATTAAGGTCGCCTGCACAAATCGAATTAATTTATGTTATATGAGAATGTGGTTTAAATGCCAATACTCTGGAACCATATGAGAATTCAATTCTCCATCTTTGATCCTGAAAGCTGAATGTTAAATCAAATTCTCAAACACCAAAATCAGTTCATCATGTTTTACCTTAAAGCTAGCACAAAAAAATAAGCATTTGCATTATTGGTAGTTTATTGTTCAGTAATTCTGTAACTGCACAGGGTACATCTTGTAAAAAGGAATTTCTAAGTACAACAATAACAAACCATGACCCCTAACTATTTGGGAAGAAATATCAACTGATGAAGTACGAAGAAAAAAACAAAGGAACCCAAAATCAATTTTGTAAGTGGAACACAAAAGACTTATTCGAGGCAAAAAAATAATCATTAGATCGGTAATCAAAGAGAATTTTGTTTAGCTAAGTTTAAATTCATCACTATAAGTCGGCATAGGATGAATCAGAACCTTCTAAAAATCACATGCCAACCTGTACCACTGATCACTGCAATAGTTAGCTCAGTAGGAGAAAATTGGAAGATGTAAAAAAAACAATTATACGATTAACCACAAAAGAACCTTGAACAATTAAAACTTTCGACACTAAACTAAACAATTAAATATTCCTCTGAAATTACTAAAAGATTGCAACTATATCATCAAATGAAAGCAATAAGATTGTCTTCAGCATCATCGTTCATGACAAAGTTTGAGATTGCAAACATAAAAGCATCATATGATTTACATCCTAACCTATCATGTAAAGGTACCTCAGTTTTCAACATCATCAAGAGTTGAAATATAGAATTTCACCCCCGTCTAAGGTATTTGAAAATCACAATCATAAATTGTCAGTTGTATAAAATTTTGAAGAAAAAAAACTACTGATAAGATTGGTAACTATACATCATCATCACACCATATTTGGCAGATGCATATGACAAACATACAGCACTCACAAAAAACATAAAAACCAGTTCATTATACATTAAAAATCCATTTTTATACACACAAGATTGCTAGTTATCCATATAGGTAATTATTTTTCTAGATTATATCGAGCTCGTATTTACAATGTGATTGTCAATGCTAAATTCAGGCTACAATTATCTCTATCACTTGAAACTTTACATGCTATCAATTGATCAACTCTAAGAGCTAATAAAAATTCTAATTGCACAAAATAATGAAGGATTACTTTTATTATGTAAGTGAAATAAAGCTACTCGTCTCTTACCTCCTATATTGACTACACTTACATCCAACATTGACCAGAATCACATGTCTCTTACATTCTTGTGGAATAATTAAGATCCAAAATGATTTCACCTAAGACAGTTCATATGTGGCATGCATGCTCAAAGAAAACAATTAGCTTTAACTTAACATGCAAAATCTAACATCACCATATTAGGGCTAGAAGGAGTGAAATCAAATCACAAGTTCTCCTTCGTACAACCTGGTGGTGATCCACCCAAGAAGTTAGCATGTAGGACTGTAAGAAAGGTGAATGGAGTATGCATAACAGCTAAGATGGTCTGATTCAGAATTCCATTTGGTCAAGCTTAACTCAGACTATCCAGGTGCAGAATACCAACCATTGCAAACTTTGACACGAGAACTATTTGATACAAGTAGCAAAGAAAGGCATGCACATATCTCGGGAAACATGTTTTGGAGTTGCACCATAAAAGATGAAGTTTTCACTTGTTCCCTATAAAAGCTCAAGGTCCAATAAATCTAAAGCTAACAAACACAAACATAAAATGTGCATGTGTGTGTGTGTGAGAGAGAGAGAGAGAAGGGTAAAGAAGATTAGCACATTGCACGGGGATAGTAAACAGTTGCAACAACTAGGCAGTGCCCAATTAAGCTAAGATGATTATCAGAGGCATTTTTTGATGGCATCAAAAGTCAATTGCTTCAGGCTTGGCTCCTAATTAGCACAAACAAATTTTAACCCTTTTACTTAAAGTGTCGATGGGAAATGTGTTGGTAGTGTAGTGGATTAAATTATATCATAAAGCTTTAAGTATTGATTAAAATATGTTCACAAAGGGAAAAGACTCCACAAAATGATGTATCGTTCTTCTACTGAAACTTAGTGCATTCTGAGACCACCAAATTCCCATGACAGACAGCAAATTAGTTAGGGTTCCATTTATCATGTGCTAATAATTTTATCAGATAACCCTTGGACAACAAATCTTGAGCCTAAGAGTCATAAAATTACAACCAGATACAACGTACAAGTAATTAAGAAATGAAACTGCTTTAAACCTCGAAAGATTTCATCCTAAACCCTAAGCCAAAAGCCATATTTTAGCAATCGGTAAAGAAGCAGAACAAGGGGAGTAAAGAAAGCAGATACCTGCTGGCACCACTTGGCGAGCACGTGGATCCGCAGAATCCGCTGTTGCGTCTTCGCAATGAACTTAAGAATGTCGATCTTCTTCTCGGAATCGGATCGCTGGTCCTCCCCCTGCCGGTACCTGTCCACCAGCTCCTTGAGCGCGAGGTAGGAGGCATCCGTGGCCCTCTGCACGAGGGTGGAGAACTCCACAGTCTGCTGCCCAAGCTCTGCCGCCATCTCCCTCCCCGCGCCGCTTCCGTCTCCCTCGCAACCTGCGCCGGGGGCGGGGGGGCACCACTAGGGTTTCGATCGCGCTCCCCGAATTCCGTCGATTCGATTCAAACGCCGGTCCTGAAAGGCCCAACCTCGGTGCCCCTCCGCTATTTCTGCAAATCCCAAATTTAAGCCCGTTGGAGGACCGCGGAAGCCGACCAGAGCGAAGAAATCGCAGGCGAAAAGGCGAGGGAGAAAACGAAGCAGGAGAGCAATCGCGAAAGAGAAGTAAAAAAAAAACTGAAAAAAAAAGAAGGTAGTTTTAATTTATAAATTGGCGAAAAGCATTGGTCCACGTTGGATTTCCGCCCTTGCAGTGGCCCCCTAATCCTCAATGTCACCATGCGTTTGATTGGTCAACACGTAGGCCCCGCCGATAAAATTGAGATATAAAACCGATGTGGCAGTATCTCGATGTAGTGGTACATTGTGCTGCTTGTGGTTGTCACCACTTCGCCAGCAAAATTTTCAGTTGAAATCTTCCGTTTGGGTCGAGTTTTTTTTAAAAAAAAAATCCGATATTTAACTATTTCGAATATTCAATCTCATAAAAAATATATATATATCAATCATCAAACTAAATTCAAAAATATAAATTATGAATGTTTCGTAACTCACAGCCAATGTTGCAAGATTATTTTTCTACTAAAAAAAATTAATTCACATAACACATTCCAGAGTTATCTTTCGAACAAAATTAATTTATAATATATCATAATTAAAAATTGATCCGTGAATATCTACTTAAGTGCACCGTAGCCGTAGCCCGAAGGCATTTGGGTTGAGTTATTGAGTGGATTCGAAATGTTTACTAATTACTGCTCTTTATTCAACGGTTATAATGGTATTGCACTATTGTTAAATATGTTGAAAAATGAAAGAGGATATAAATTTCAAATTATCACTTAAATGGAAAATATGAAATTGTATTATTATTTCATATTTTAAAAAAATATTTCATTGTGTGCTACTTCTTTATTGTGAAAGGCTTAAACACCGGATGCTATTTTCTATCAATTTATTTAGCTCACGTGACGTCTAATACGAACTAAATTTGTGTTTAGCACGGTCATGATCATATTGAGTATGACCCAAATCACATTACATTCTCTCTGAATTGGTCTGATTTCGTGGGTTGTGCTTTCTCAAACAAAAAGAAACCAAAGTTCCTTTTAGAAAATAATAATAATAATAATAAGTAAATCGAATAATATCGGAGCTGGAGTAATCAATTCGGTCCCATGAAAATTTTTCATCGAAAATGAGGATAAATCGAGAAACGCCACAGCTGAGATTCAAACCTTAAATTCCTTTGTTATTCATTAAAAGACCTAATCATTATATCATTATCCCACAAACTTCAAAACTTCCTTTAGGCTTTGATGTTATAATTTAATCATTGCAAATTATGATAGATTTTGTTGTCAATAGTTTATCCAACGACTATTTGTGACAAACTGATAATGTGAAAAAAGTTTATATCGAATCTTAATTAGAAATTTTTTTTCGTTTAAATGATAATTCTAAGAACATTAATTGCTTAGATCCGTGAGAATTAAATCGATCATCTTCAATATTAATCGATTTGAATAATTTAATATTTAAATTATAAAAAAAAATTATGTCGCTCTTGATAAACTTGTAGATCTCACCTTTAATATATTGATAGTTTGGTTCGTGTATAGTTCCATTTAAAAGATAATATCCTAGACTATTACTCCATATCTAACTAATATTCGGTTTGTTTGGTAAGTAAAAATATTTAATATTTTATTTTATTTATTTATTTCTCTTATTTGTAGAAAGATTAAGCATATTGGTTTAACGTAAATACTGATTAAGATTATCCATTTTCTAAAAATGCCCCCTTGGAAGTTTGGAAACCATCAAAATAACTAGGGCTAAGCAAAATATTAATCAAACTGAATTAACCCATCAAAATCAAAAATTCAGTTTGGTTCATTCGAAAATTTATTTTTTTTAAAAAATATCGACCTTGAGGATATATACTACAGATTGACGACTTCGTCACAGCGGCCATATTACGCAGTCGATTGAGGCCGTTGATTTCGGCCCAGTACTTAGGTGAGGGCATAGATTAAGGTAACATTTGACTGTCCGCCCTGATGCCGGCAGAATAAGTAAATTTGGGCTAAAAATTGCCCTGTTTAAAGCAATCTTTCTTTTGTCGAACTATGGCCGACTAAGCAAACACGTGTTCGCCAGTTAGACCACACTTCCAGTTCAACCAAAATGTTGCCAATTAACGATAGGCAAAATTTTGAGTCTGTAAAACCTCCCAATGTTAATTTTGAAAGCATGGGTCAAATAGAGCAACAACTCAGTACGTACAGACATATTGTCGCTTAATCAGCACATGTCAACACATGCTCCGTTTGTCAACAAGGTTCCAGGCAGCCGTATTAATAGTCAGCTCGGACCCGGCTGTCGAACCATTAAGTGACAGACACTATCCATATTAATAACATTTACACACAGGAAATACATGTATAACAAATGATCGTGGCGAAATGGCTCCTGAACAAAATCGAGGGGGTGCGGACGAAATAGCAGGCCTTGCCAAACAAACTAATCATAAAGCATGATATTTGCTATGACTACAACTCAAGTCAAAAATAGGTTACATTGATGTATGGGTTTGCATACCTTTAACGAGACAATATGTTTAATCCTATTCTTTGCTCGGGGATGATGATGATGTTGGTTGATTTACCTTAACGGTAGGCTCTCCGGTAATCTCACTGGGTGAAGTAGAATCCACACTGGGCTCTTCCGTTTCTTTGGCACTTTGATTTTCAATTTCACAGGAATCTGAGACCCCGAGTTCCACAGGGACACTTTCAACCATAACTTTACTAGCTTCAGTTGCTTCGTGTTCAACATTGGCTGCTCTATCTGTTAGAACAACAGGATAAAAGTTAGTCCCACAGTACAGGTTTGTCAATTTATGGTAGACATTTGGAAGCCAATCTCACCAACACAGGTATCAGTTGAGGCTGTTTTTACTTCGGTTAATTTATTAGTGCAAAGTGAATCCAAGTTGTTTGCGCTGTCATATGTAAGTTGAACATTTTCTATGTTACTGGCATCACCTTGTACTTTGATACCAGTAATCAACTCCATAGCCGGTGTATCTGTAGCTTTGGCAATTTGCTTTCCATCTTTGTCCACTAGAGAACCAGTGAAAATCTCTGATGCAACCACCGTAGAACCAGGATGAGCATCGCCTGCTTCATTACATTCGCTATAACATGTTACAGATTGTTGCCTTGAGTTAATTGGGATATCACCTATAGGATGAACATCTTCACCAACTATTGCTGGTTGATGAACATCTTCAGCAACTATCACTGGTTCTCCTTGTTCAGTATCCTCAGAAAGTTTGGGAACAGGAATGAACTGAACCAAGTCAGGGATTAGTTTGTTGCCCAGGGTGACATCGAACTCCACACTAGTACGCAAGTCTGTTTTTGCTTCAGCACGAACATGCTCATCGGTGCTAGACTCATTGTGGCACGTACCAGTACTATCGTGAAAGAAATCAGGATCTTTCATGTTGCCATTTATCACTTTAGAATCAATTTCTGTTTCTTCAGTATTACCATATGGTTCAATCACTTTAGGATCAGTTTCTGTTTCTTCAGTGCTACCATATGGTTCAGGAACTTTTTGATCCATACCAACAGAAGAGTCAGCAACAGACTCATCATTGCCCATGTCAGTAGCATTTTTATTGGAATCAAGTGTTTCCGTATCATCATCCATCATTTTAGAATCTGTTTCTGTATTTTCAATATCATGTAGTCGAGAAGACTGCATAATAACAGGTAAGTCTGCTTTTTGTTCAGTGCCAGCACAAGCATCATTCATATTAAGGTTTGGGTTTGCCACCTTAGAATTCATATTAAGGTTTGGATTTGTCACTTCAGAGTCACCATATGATTTGGAAGTTTGCACACTATCAAGTGAATCTGCATTTAGTTCACCATCATATGTCCGAAGAAGAGGCTCATCATTCCTTGTGCTGGTAACATTTTCACTGGATTCAGGAAGTTTTGCTTCATTATCCATCCTATCTGATTGGGTTTCTGATTCAACACTAGTATCCTTAGCTTGCTGAACATATTTGGATTGTGAAGGACTATTTGAAGTAACTAATTGTGTTTTCTGCTCATCGGACTTAATGTCCAAGTCAGAAGCTAAAGAATTTTCAATGGTGCCATGAGGTTTCCAATCGCCAATCTTTTGATTAGAAATACCATCCAATTTGATGCTATCACCCATGGTGCCATCAGGATTTTCATTCGCTTGGCTATAAGTGTGTCTGCTGCTACTGTCAACACCAGAAAGTTGATCCTTTTGGCATATTGTTTCAGTAAGATCTTCACCGCCAGGATTGGCAAATGGCACATCAAGAATATTTTTCTTCAAAGTATAATTGTGAGGCGCCATATCCATGCTACAACAGCCAACAATAGGGTCATCATTCTTTTCTAGCAAAGCAACAGTTAAATTTTGAGGACTTTCGAAAGTTACTAACTTATCATTGACATCAGCTGAACATGAAGGCATTTCATCTATAACCATGGCAGCAGTCTCTGAGCAGGATGGACCTTCTGCTGCTTTTCCAGTTATGTTACAAAGCAATTTATCAGGGAGAACGATTTTAGAACCAATGCTTGTCTCCATACAGCAACCAGAATAGTTTTCCTCGTGGTTCTTTAGACTAGATTGTGTGGAGATATCCACAACCTGAGAAGAAATGAATGATGTACCTTCACAGATATTCATGGCTTCTTTCTCTTTGATTTTGCTTTCGGCGCCATCTTGGTGCTCATGGTGGTCCATAGCCTGCTCCATAAGTTCAACATTAGAAGGAAGATGATCAACATTTGCACCAACTTCAATGACCGTCTTTTTCTCTGTTAACAGAGCATTGCAATTATCATGAGACAAAGCATCCAGAATACTTACTTCTTTCTCCTTGGTTTTGCCTTCAGAACGATCATGCTGCTCATGATGGTCCATAGCCTGCTCCTCAAAAAGTTCAACATTAGAGGATAGGTGATCAACATCTGTACCAACTTCAATGGCCGTTCCTTTCTCTTTTAACTGAACATTGCAATTGTCAATGGCTTCGGCCTCTCTAGCATCAGCACTGGAGGTGACACTAGACTGACCTTCAGCCTCAACAGTTGACATTTCTATAGCACCAACAGATTGATCAAGTTCAACCAAGGTAGCTCCCCTAGCTTTTGACTCAGGTAGCTCCAATCTAACTTCTTTGCATGGTTCAGAGATATTCTCCTTGAGTTCGTTCTTCAACGGAGACTCTTCTGGTACAGCATCAAGCTTTTCGTGATGACAGATAATCACAGAAGCATCTATTTCTGAAAAGAAGGTTGTAGAGCCCTGATGTCCTAGTGACTCTGGTAAACTAGTCTCTGCAGACCTTTCACTGTTGCAATGTTCAGTATGTATTGTTGTCTCCACAATTTCTGGAATTTGCATCACACTCATAGCTACACTAGAGTGCCCCACAATAGGAGTCAGAGAAGCATCATTCAAAACAAGCATTGCATCCTTGTTGCTTGATGAAGAAGCAGCAACATCTGATAAGTTCGAGCTTGAAGATGAGTCTTTCATTGGACAGATAACAACTTGAGTGCCACCGATGGATTTATCTGATTCTACAAGTGAATTCTTGGAACCGTGATCAGAACTACTTACATTTGTGGCAGAAGGAATAAATTCCATGTTACATTTGCCAAAATCTGACATTTCACAACCTATCCCCGACCCTGAAGATTGTGCTGAAGCAGACTGAGTCTCATCTTCTTTCTCTGCCTTTTCAAAACACACCCGTATTTCTGAAGATTGTGGCAAAGCAGTCCGATTCTCACTCACTTTGTCACCTGATGCAGAAAGTGCCCCCAGTGTTACAGGACCTCCAGCACTTTCACTATCCTGTTTCTCATTATTAATAACTGCATGTGGAGCTTTTCCTTTGTTATCTGCTCGTTTAGCTCCTTCTCCCTGCTTTAATCCGGCAAGACGAGCACGTCGCTCACAAGCTGCTGTTGCAGAACCACTTCGAGCAGCTGCTTTTTTCCTAGTCACTGAAGATTTATCCAGCCCTTTTTGAACTGCAGGAGGCACGACACCATAGTCTTTTGTTGGAAGATATTGCACTTGAACCAAGGGAACTGCAACTACAGAGGGTGAAACTTTCAAATTATCCATTACTGCTTCTGTTGCTTTAGATGGACTAATTTCCTGATATTTGATGGCTTCAACAGACCCCGCAGGGCCATCCACTTGGGAAACTGCTTCACCACTTTTCTGAATCATAGATCTAGTATTTTGGGAAGCATGGATAAATACAGCAACTTTAGAGCTCATTAATGAATCACCTTTTTGTTCTGGCATTACCTTCCCACTGCTTACAGTGGAAATATTGCTATCTGTAAAGTTCTGCTGCTCTGCTAATCCAACACCACCAGATACTGTTTTCTGAGTGCCAACATTAGATAAGTCACCTAGATTCTCATGTACTTTCTGTTTTGCACTTGATTTGGCCTCAGTAGAGCTCATGTTATCAATAGTGGCAGGTAATTTTGCCTTGAGAGGCACTGCTTTAATCATTGCTGCATCAGGAACCACCCCAGCTTCACTCATTTCAGCAGATGAAATTTCCTTATCAGATTCTTGAGACAAATTTGAAGTCTTAACTGATTCTAGGTCAACCCTACATAATTGTGTAGAAGGACTAGCCTGATAATCAACCGCAGGAAGATTTGGAATTACTGTACCTTGGTCAACACCTATCTTCTCTTGCGGTATTGCGGAAACCTTAGGTGCATCTGATACTACTTCAGTCTGAGTTGGAAGTTCAGCAACTATATTTACTTCACCAGAAGCTGATGAGCATTTAGGTTTTCTGCCCCGTCCACGAGGTGCTCCAGTTTGACTTTTGTGAGCCTTGGTTTGAGCCAATGTGACCGGACTGGATGAAGGTAGTAAAGCAGGAGTTCCCACACCCACACTATCAGTAGTAGGAACCAGTCCAGAAACTGTAGGGGTTGCAGAAACAATTTCACTTTCGGACTTCACATCCTGCACCAACACTTCCCCTGCTGCTGTTCTCTTTGGCCTACCCCTACCCCGCTTAACTGGAGTAGACTCTTTGACTGACTGAGTAGGCTCTTTGACTGACTGAGTAAGCTCTTTGACTGACTGAGTAGGCTCTTTGACTGGCTCCTCTTTGACTGGCTGTATCAGCTCTTTAGATATCGTTGACAATTCAGTTTGTAATGGTAATGGTATGTGTGTCTCCTTGTTTAGAAGTTCATCTGAATCCTTGGAGGGACATGGTTCTCTCAGTACCTTGATTGGTAATGTTTCGGGAGAATCAGCTTGACAAAGTTTTTCAAACTCTTCTTCGGTCCACTGATCTCCATAGGATCGTACCTGCAAAAGAAAATTTGAAGTGATGTACTAGTATGTACATACACTACAGACATGATGTTCACTTTTTAGAGTTAGGTAGACGAATCAACCTCACGAGCTCGTTTGCCCCTTCCATAGTGCTGTGTATCAAGGCCGCCAACGTGTTCACCTTTTCTTTTAATGCCAGTGGTTGAAGGTTGTGATTCATATATTGACATTGCTTTATAGAAGGGTTTCAAATCCTCATCTGTCACAAGACGAGAAGGCATGACAACAGAATCCGACCCATCTGGATAACCTTGAGCCAATCTTTGCCAGGCTGCCTGATACTCGCGTAAAATTAATAGTGTTATAATGATATGAACTTCATGAATCAATCATTAACAAAATAAATGAAATAAATGTGAGGAGAAACACCATTTCTTCATCACGCCTTTGCTTGTCAATAGATTCAAATATATCAATCTCAGCTTCACTGCAAAGAGTAAGAGCACTATTTTTAGCATCAAAAAGAGTGCATTATTCACCATAAGATGCACTGTGATAACACAGATAATAGTATCCACCATAATAACAAAAATAATATATAAAAAACAGAAAGTACCTTCGGGCAAGGATATCATTGAGAGAATCATCATCCACAACAGGCGCAGCTGCTTCCTTCTTAGACTCCCGAAGAAGATTTTCCAAGTATTCCCTTCTGTCCTCAGCACTGTATGAAGTAGAACAAAAACAAATTCATCAAAGATCACAGTTGGCTGGAGTTTACAATTTGGTGCATAGGAGAAGACCAAAGTACCTTGTGTTATTGTCAAAGAATCCTGCAGTGATGCTCTGATTAGCAACACCGAGTTTGTGTTCTGCTGCAGCCCTTACTTGTTCTTCAACAGTATGTACCTGCACACATTGAGCCAAGAACAAGAACAAAAATTATACATAAACTGGAAAAGACAATTGCTACAAAAATAAAATCAAAGAAAACATTTTTGGATATCCATCGACAGAAAAATCAAGGCAAAAAAAGACAATTGCTAAAAAAATTGTTTATAAAGTGGCAAGTATGATATCAACATCATTTATGTAAGCTTTACTGATGAATATACAACATACTGTCTCCAACCGTAGAACAAGTACATCCCTCTTTTGTCCAATCCGGTGAGCCCTTGCTTGAGCTTGCAAATCAACCTACATCCTCGGGGAAAATGTCAGATGACAATATTAAACTAACAATAGTTATAAATATAGGATCACAAGAAGTGAATATTGCCTGTGGATTCCAGTCGGTGTCAAATAGGATCACAGTATCTGCAGCTTGAAGATTTACACCAACCCCTCCAGCTCGAATGCTAATAAAAGCATCAGTGACACAGCAATATCAGACAACGAATCACAAAGAATATACTGATGATGGAAAATACTTAGTTTTCCATTTGAAGTGAAAAAATAGAAAACCTTAGGAGAAATATGAATGCTTGTGAGTCAGAACGGTTGAATTCATCAACTAAAGCTCCACGGTCAAGCCCAGAGGTGTGTCCATCCAAACGAAGGTACCTATATCGTTTCCAATAGAGATAATCCTCCATGACATCAAGCAACCTCGTCATTGTTGAGAAAAAAAGAACCTGACACCATGCAGTGAGGAAACATCTCATATAACAGGCATTGATTTTGGATGGAAAAAAAAAATCTCCAACTGAAAAATGGCGCATAGCAAAATTAGGCCAAACATCACAAAACTTTCTTCCCATGCAAGTATAGTCTAAGATCATGCGTTACACATAGAAAAAAAAGATGTAACAGTTCTTGTTCATGATATATATATATATATATATAGACATGCATACACAGGCACACAAAAATACATACAACCCATAGAAGATGATGAAAGTGATTGAACATAAGAGAAGCCAGGCCATGCCAAGACAATATTTACAAACACCAACATTGATATATGGATCTCTAGGATTATAAAATATAAGTTTTGAACAATGAAATGACCATAAAGATATAGCTAAATACACTGACCAGAAAAAAAAGATGTTGATAAAAAAACTGTAAAGTTGACATACTCGATGACCAGTTGCTTTGAGCTTGGGAAGCAATCTGTCCAACATCTCAAGTTTTCCACAAAGTCTAATAATAGATGGCAGAAAATGTTTAGGCAGAAAACTGTCAACCTGCATCAATAATTCAATCATGAAATAGGGGGAAAGTTTTCAAGTGAAATGACATGTATAACTTAAACATGCCTCTTCAACATGAAGTTGACTAAGATATGGGTGATTGCATATATTACGCATTTCCATCACAGTATTGTGTATTGAGCGTGCCTGGTCAAAAAAGGAAATGTAACTCAAGAGCTATTCAAAGAGCAATATTGTTAAATGAAAGAGGCGAAATGATAAAGTTGACACCTTAACACTTCCTAATGAACCAAGATTCTCCTCGACTCTTTTCATTAAGAGTTTCTGATAAGCAGAAGCCTCACATCTTACAAGTCTTACAATTTTCTCAGGCAATTCATTCTCAACCTACCAATCAGAAATCCAAAGACGAATTATTTGGAATTTGAAAATAAAAGATACATCAGTTTACAAGTAAAGCTTGAATGCAACAAGACAAAAACTCCAATTTCAACATACATTTGAATATACATTATACAGGCAAACACATACACGATTTTCAAGATCCAAGTATCAAATTATAGACAGAGTAAAAATGTCTACCATACTCTTTTTGTTACATAAAAGAAAACTAACCAAAAAGAATTTCCAGACTAACATGTTTGAACTATAAGCGTAACAAACTTTTAGTCCTGACAGACTACATTTGTGACAATGAAGAACAAAAAACTGTAAACAACAATATAATTCAAAGAAATATGCAAGAAACTTAACTTCCAATTTTTTCACATATTTTTAGATAATAGACTATTTCAAGTTGATTTTTTGTTCCGCAAAACTATTGCATCTCCAGTTCTTTTGCATGGATTAAGGCCTAAAAAATAAAGGAAGGAAATAACAAATAGGGAAATAAATCAAGTAGCATGAGAAAATGAGAGGGAAAATTTTAACAGCCTTCCATCCATAACTTACCGCCATTAAGAAAATCTTATCTAATAACCATACATCAAAGTCAGTAATTTTGACCACTGTAATTTCAGTTCATGTTCTGATGCCTGTATCTTTAGGAACCTAGGTCTAAGTTGTCTACTAGTTAATAGCTCAATTCCAAGGTTTCTTGCAGTCAGGAGCCTCAGATGTCTTGCCTAAATATCAGTAGAGCATAGAAACAGAGGCGAACAACACTACCACTCAAGTTTAATGACCATCAATAGAAGTTTTTCTTTTAAAAAAAAAATCACTCATCATAGCATGTTTTATCATTTGTCAAGTCATAGTAAAGCTGTAACCAGTTTACCTTCATACAAGCACTTCAAATAAGTAATCATTGAATTACACCACAATAGAAACACAGGACAAGGAGAATTTAACAAATACAGAGTTTCAGTAGGATTGAGAAGCTATAACCAAACCTGACAAATTAATCACCAACCTTATGTTTAAGTCTTCGAAGAACAAAAGGTCGAAGAACTTGGTGAAGACGGTTTATAATTAAAAGATTTTCCTCTTCAGAGAGTAATGCCTAAAAAGATATTGGAGTCTCAATGTGGAATTGGTGATGGCATTTACATTAATTAAAGAGTCCCAGAACAATTAAAGAGTCCCAGAACAAAAAAAAAATACTTACTTCATCAGGATTGTTATCTCCATTGGTTTCAAATGGTTTGTTGAACCATTGAGAGAAATCCTCTGATGAGTTAAAAATATTAGGCAACAAGAAATTAAGAAGGGCCCACAACTCTTCAAGATTGTTCTGTAAAAATGAGAAGTAAAATATCATGTGGCGAATACCACTAGAAAACAAATACTACTGCACTACAAGAGAATGAACCAGCTAATCTTATAATTAATAAAACTATTACTGTGAAAGTCATATCCAGAAGATATCCTAAACTTGGTACATGATTCCGAATTTTCATATAGGAAAAAAAAAATCATAATAATGACAGAAAGAGTAACCTGTAGTGGGGTTCCCGTCAATAACAACCGATGAGAACTCTGATAACTCCTCAAGTCTGCATTGAGTTTACAGGAGGCATTCTTTATGCGATGACCTTCATCAATAATTATGTAGTGCCAATGAATTTTACATAACTTTGGTCTATCATGTTTGTTCATTAAGTACTCATATGTTGTCAGCAAAACGTTAAACTTCTGATGAATAATCAATTCCCTGCAAAATGGAAAATATTGTCACTGGTTGAAAAATAATAAAAAAGTAGATTATTTGGAATTATGTTCTATTACTTAAATAGTCTACGCCTTTCTTCAGGAGGACCACAATATGATATTTTGTTTATGTCAGGTGCCCAGAAACTCATTTCAGACACCCAATTTGGTAGAACAGATGATGGCACAACCACAAGAAAAGGACCTTTGTCGTTCTTTGTTTCCATCAAGTAACATATTAGAGAAATTACCTGGAAAGTAGAAGATTGTCAACACAATGACAACGAGACATTAATTTACATCAGTAAAAATGGAAGTTCATAAATAATCAGCGAAAAGCAAAGCATAAGCCAAAAAAAAGTAGACCTACTTGAACAGTTTTACCAAGACCCATTTCATCTGCAAGAATCCCGTTTAAGTGATTGTTATACAAAGAAACCAACCAACGTAAACCATTCATCTGATACCTGAAATATTTACCAGTACAAATTTGCGGTTGAAAGTCAAAAACATAGGTAAGTTTACTGGAAGGACTCAAGAATAAAGGGCAATGACTTGTGATTGAAAGGAAGATAGAACATTGAGCATACTTACTCCCGCAATTTTCCTCCATGAAGAGATATTGGTTGCTCACTTATACTCTCTTTTACACTGGATCAGATAAAATTTCAAAGCAAAAGATCAGTATAATTTAACAACTCTATTTTGGCCCAGTTTACAAAAAAAAAAAAAACAAGATCTCAAAGCATCTTTCATCAAAAGGCAAAGGCATACTGCCTGCATTTTAAAGCATCAGAAAACAAAAGTAGGAGTTTGAATCAAATAGCATTCACACCTATGAGCCAATTTGTAGTATTTTTCATTGCTCTCCAAATAATGCTGCACCACAGAAAGAGTAAGCCAGAGAGGATAAGTAAAGAATGCTTCAAAAAAAAAACACATTCTAGCATACTTGAGCCTGGTCACTTTCATCATCGTTCTCATTAGCAGTCTCATTGTTTTCAACCATAGTTTGGTCTCGACTTTCATCCATTTCAAATTGCTTTGCCACAGACTTGGCATCATTTATCTTTGAACCCAGCTTCTGAAGATACTTTTCAGTCTCCTTAAGAAGCTGCTTAACACGATCTGATTTTGTATCCTAGATTGAAAACATATTCATCAATAAAAGAAAAGAAGCTAGCAAATAAAATAAAAAAGATGAATACAGAATATTGATGAACACCTGAACCATTCTCAGATATCCCTCTACATCATTATTCTTCAATAGATTAATCTTCTCACGTTGGATCCTGTCAATCTTCTCCCGGTATGCCCTCTCTTTTCTTTTATGAAATTCCTTCACGTATTTATTAAAACCCTTCCAACGCTCTCTCTTAATCTTGAATGACTCCTCAAGTTTCTCTCTGAAAAAATTGAGTTTATATAAACAAAGTAATTCAACATACTGCCACTACATAACTGTTATACATTTCACATGACAACAACAACAAACAATGCATCCCAATAGCTTGAGTCAAAACAAAAACAGCATGAAACATCTATTAAAATAAAATGAATGATGTCACTGTAGCAAAAAAGATGAACCTAAAACACACAAATTTTAGAAAGATATATAAAATGGGATCAATAAATGAAACATACTTGTGATTTTCTATTTCACCAAAGAATTCTTTTTGTCTTTCACGAATTCGCTTTTGCCTTTCTTCCTTCATTTTCTGTTCAAACTTTTCAAGCTGCTTAATTCGTCGTCCATGTCTGTGTTTCTTGAATGACTTTAGTCGATCCATCTCAGGTGTTACAGGCTTGAAAAAATCATTAAGAAAGTCACTGAGACCCAGTGAAAAAAAGTGCCACCAATTAGAACAAATGATGAAAAGAAATGTGTTCACAAATAATAATTAAAAAAGGAATTCAATGCTGGTAAGACTAGCCTAGCTAGCAAGAGTATCCCAAAAGGAAAAGGAAAACGAAAAGCCATCAAACCTTCTTAACCGGCGCTGTAGCGGAAGAAGTTGGAGTTTTTTCAGTTCTATAACACTCTTTGTCTTAGAAGAAATATCTTCAGATGAACTCACCTTTTCCTGAGTCAACAAAGAAAATAAAAATAGATACCTTGTTGAAAATTAACACCCCATACTGTAACTCAGCATGTACTAGTTATATCAATCCTAGTGAAAAGGTCATTCAGTTTTGCTAGTATTGACAATTAGAATAGAATTGTCCTTCCAGACAACTTAGGTTGAGTGAAGGATTAGAAACTTAAAAAAAACAGTGGAGAATCATATCTGAAAGCATACGGAAGCATATGACACTAGAAGTTAAAAACTATGCCACGAATCATCATTATTTTAGTTATTTAAAGCATTCCATAGTTGCAGTTAGAGGAATGAGATAATGGAAGAGTTCAAAAGTCTCTTTTGGTGGAAAGTTTAAAGTGGATGCAAATTACTCAATAGGAGAGTTTATACCACACTTGACTAAGCTATATAGGAGTGGCTTTATTTCTTGAAAGATTGTTGAATTGATGATTCCTCTTGGTAAAGTAAATAGTGAATTCAGTGAATCTTTTTTTTTCTCTCTGCTATTCCTTTGAGATTCTGTCTTCTATCAACTCAAGACACCAATGCACATATCCTATGAACAGTAAACAGGAACTGGGCATTCATATATTTACTATATACATCACTCTAAATAATGTAATGGTCATATATATCAATTTTTATCATCCAACAACAGACTTAACTTAATTATTCATACTTGAGCATGCTACTTTTCTTAAAATATATCATAAAGGATAATCTATATTTTAGCAAAGGCATTACTTTTTAAGTTTAACAACTAAAAGGAACAAGGGAAAATATTAACAAAGATTAATGGATCTTAAAACATGAGAGTATAGCAATAAATTAAGCAGAACCGTGTATCACCTGTTTAACAATAGAATAAACAGTGTTGGCCCTTTCAGATGTAGCTGCAAGCTATGGAAACTCTATATGATTCTACTAGTTATTGAATAATTACCACAATAAATGATGTATCCTTTCTTTAAAAAGAGAGAGAGAGAGAGAGAGAGGAACAAAGTTAGCGCAAGAGTTAATTTTTCCCGCATTGTTGATAAACATTTTCTCTTAATTAACAAGGAGTTTCCATATCAAATACTTAAAACCCATATATCAGAATGAAAATTGTAAAGGATGACATAAAAAGGTCTTCTGCATTTAGTAATTATTTTTATATCAGAAAAACGAAACAAAAGAAAACATAAAGCACCAAATCATTAATATCCCACATGATGTAAACCCTACTTAGACACATAGTTCTCTCACATAAACCAGAAGAGAGGAGATCTGAAATATTCAAGTGTACTTTCTTTTCTTGCCAACATAGTATATGATCATTCAGAGAGGTTATAAGTCTGACAAAAGGGGGGGAAAAAAATCAAGGGACAGATATCTGGTACCTTCAACTTCTCATAGCATGCAGCTATTTTTTCCTCAGACTTTTTAAGCTTTGAAGCCCATTTTTGTTCTTCAACTAGTTTCCTCTTTTGATAATCCATAATACACTTCTCAGAAGTTGTGTACTTTGGATGAGATGCAAGCATCTCATTCAAATTTGATTGATTTCCAATGTCTTGATCAAAAGATTTCTCCAAGACCACCTCATTCATGATCCCTGTCATGTATGCATCAGGATGTTGTTTGTGAATGGCAGACATAGCTACACCATTTGAAGTCAAGGCATCTGGATACGAAGACATTTTCTCAGGAATGAATTGATTTAAGGAGTTCACATCCTTTGATGGATGAAACACATTTTCTACACTTTCACATCTGTTTCCTACAGCATGTGGATTCTGCTCTTTTACAGGTAAAAAGGACTGATGCTTATCAGGATGGACATTGACTCCTGACAAGTTTGGATCTGGCAAATGTAAAGAGCCTGCATTGTTATTTTGACTAAAGTTATGAGACTGATTCAGATAAGCTTCCCGATGCAGCATAGCAGCAGCTGGAGATTCGTTATAAGCAGTGTCCTTAAGTTTAGCTCTTGGAGCAAATGGCATATCAAAACTCTTAGATTTACCAAATCCTACAGAAGGTGAGACTTGATTTGCCCAAACAGATTGGTGGTTAGAATTAGATGGAACCTCACTCTCAAACTGACTACTGAAAATGCCTGCAAAAGGATTGGAAAAAATCAGACTGCTGCAGAAAGAAGAGAAAGAAATGATTCTGCAGTCATGATAGCAGTCTATAAATCACTATTTGTCTGGAGGAAAAAAAACATATAGTTTCTTCGGCTTAGTGCTAACAACTATTTTTTAAAAAACATGGCGTTACCTACCTTTTTTCTTTGCATTAGCTATGTCCTTTGAGGACAATTCTGGCTCAACTATACTGCCACTAGATGAGGAAGCTGGAGGTCCTCTAGCCATATTGCTTGGACCAAGAAACGAATTCTCCTGACTATTACTCGGTTCCCTTTCAGTTCCTCTGCTATCATTCAAACGAGGGTGTGTTTCATCTGTGTTAACCAACAATGGTACAGCATTCTCAGATTAAGAAGCAACACAAGTAGAAACTATTTCTGAATAAAATTGCAAAAAATGCACAAAAAGTGAGGCTACCTTCTTTTGCCAAACTAGCTCCAAGTGCTATTTCAAGGTGCAATTTCCGAGGCACTAAATTATTTCTGGATTCAATAGACAGGAAAAGTCAACATAAATAATTATCTAGGTTCTGCTATCATTACAGCATTTACTTGGATGCATAAAAATAAAATAAAGAATTGTTTGTTATTCATACCTGAAAGCAAGAAATACAAGGCATTGAGCCCTAAGTTGTTTCAGTTGCTGTTCCCTAAAAGGCTGAGAAGGACTTGTGCCAAGTTTTATAACTGAGGAACTTGTTGCAGCACCTGTTTCCATACTAATTGGTATACCACCTGATCTACTGTCTGATTTTGATCTAGAAAAGAGATCTTGGCTCACTTGACGCATCATGTCCATTTTTGCACCACCTCCCTGCAGTTATTCTCTCAGTATTGGGAGACAGAATAAAAGGGCACATTTTAGCATAAAAAACAAGCTCGTTCTAGGTATTGCTTGACTGCCAGTGGAATCATTTGTAATTTTGTGATATGTGCTTACTTTATGATATTAGCAAATTATATGCCAATGTCGCAAATCTGAAGTTAGTATCCTTGCTCCTAGCAAATCACTTTATCCAAGAAAAAACACATCGCTGAGCATACAGGATAACCAATAATTTACATAATATGTTGAAGTTGAGACTTCAAATTGAAATTCAAGTTATGATTGGAGAATTAAGCCTGTCCTGCTAAGCCAAGTTGTATTGGGATTGGCTGCAGATTTTTCAGCTAGGTCTTGAAGGGTCATCCAGATTGGGGCGAAAATAACAGAGATAGTTAAGCTCTGGCGAAAGATTGATAGCATCATATTGAAGTAGGAAGGGATCAGAAATTTTGTTCAAAATCAGTTGATTTCATGCAGACCTTAAGGATTCAACTCAGGAATCCTGCCAGAAGAAGAGGAAAACCTCATTTAAGGAGAATCAAGCCTCTGCTTCTACTGCTGGCGATATCAATTGCATGAGCACATCATTTCGATCCTACAACCTGAAGAGGGAAGAAATCAGCGAAGCCAGACTGCTGGAGCCTTCAAGGCCATCGAAGGTTGATTTGGGAGGAGGAAGAGGTCAGACACTTGATTGGATGAGGATCATCCATCCTCTGGCCAATATTCTTAGTTATCAAGGAGAAGGGAGTCTCAGGATGGAGCCGTGTGAGTTTGAAGGAGAGTCTAGGGATGGAGGAGCGAGAGTAAAAGGAAGGTAACTAATATGGAATATTTATTAATTTTATTATATCTATGGGCAATACATTTAACTATGATAACTAGGTAAGGTTGTGTGGTAGCAATTTAATTAAGTATATGCTAGTTTAAATTAATATATTTTGATTCATAATGTTAATTAAGTCAATGTTTAATGAAGTCATTTAATCAATAATATGATATTCTTATGTAAGGTTAAAGGGATGATTGATATTATTATTTTTTTTAATAATCTAGGTAAATGGTCTTCTCCCTGGGTCGCCTACCACGTAAATCCAAAGCACAACTTATGCACACTCAGAATTCGACCTCCAAGATACTCATCCCATTTGGGATTCACCCTAGTCCTCTTATTGATAGTTAATTTATTATAATGTAGACTGTGAAATGATATGGTAAAGATTAAAAATATTATACATTAGATGATTGATTTAGCTATACGGATATTAATAATATTGAACCATTATAAACCACAATAAATTAAATAAATTGTTTCTTGATTGATATCAAAAACTCTAATTTAATCGGTTAGCAACATTTTTTAATAACAGGTTACTCTTCTTAATATTACATGCTTACTCTTTCACTATTTAATCGTTACACTAACTATTATTATTAATACTAGGAATGCTAATAAAATTAAACAACTATAAATAACAATAACAAAAACTAAATTGTTTGCAAAATTAATATTACAAATTAGAAAATGTTGGAAATTAGAAGAAAAAAATTTAACAAAAATTAGGGAACACTTGTTTAATAATTAATGGCAAACTGATAGAGAAAAGCAATATTTAAACTAAATATTTGCTGATGAATCTCTATAACAGTCGATACTTAAAAATAGATTGATTCACATACCTGACTTGCTTCTACATGGAACGAATCTCCTTCAGTTACTTTTGTCCCATGTGAAGATAAACCAACCTGCCCTTCAAAAGCTTTTACAGAAAATCTTGATGCGTCCTCTCTCACGGCAGAGGAATTCCAGGTATGTGAGTCTAGAACAGGTTTACTGGAGAGAGGAATTTCTTTGGTAGTGCTGACAGGAAGCAACTCTTTGCCCCTGTTCAACAGATGAGAACTAGAGGAAGCTTCAAAGCTTCTTTGAAAATGTAATTTGGAAGCTGAATCATGGCTCTCCAATTGAGAGTTATTATATTGTGCAGGGGCTGAAAGGGCAACATTTGCTGCTGTAAAGGAGTTAAAACCACCAGAAGAACCTGTAGGAATACCATGCAAGCGACTGGTGGGCACATCAGCACTTGTTTCAGTATTTGTGTTAGCATTTGTTTGATTATTAGCATACAAAGATTCGCCATGAATTCCAGGAGAAGGTTCTTTAAGAGAAGAAGTAGAACCCTGAGAATTATCTGATGGCATGGCAAATTTGTTCTGGTTCCAGAGATAATTTGAGCTAAAAGAGTTCATTCTCGATGCCATCAACCCTCCCTTTTGCAGAGCAAAAAATCGCTCTGTAGACAATACCTCCCGTTCTTCAGGAAGCTTAGAAATTGAATTTAGAGAAAATGGATTTGGTATTTTTGTGTTATCCATTGTCCTCTCAGTCATAGCCTCACAACCTTCTTGTTTGCTTCGAAATGGAGCTCCAGAAACATTAAATAAATGGGTGTTTTGATGAAGATTATTTGATTGTTCGAGAGCACCTGGTTTTGATTCATCTTGCCTTCCACCTTTATCATTCTGTTTGCCTTTCCTAGAACTGTGACCCATAGCAGATGTTTCAGATAACTGAGGACTGTCAGGCAAAGCATCCTCTGCTGTTTTTGGGTTTCCTCTTTTACGCTTAGGGGCAGTCTTCTTTACTACTTTCTTGTTTGATTGATTCTCAAATCTAGTGCTATCATGCCTTTCCGAAGAGTTTGCTGACCTTGTGTCCTCCGTTGGCATGCTGGCTGGACTTCCTTGCTCAGATGACTTACTAATTTTCTGAGATAAACTTTGCTGAACTTCAAGTCCAACCAAGTCCATCTTACTCATTCCCAATTTATTTGATACATCTATTGTGCCTGATGTATTTTTCATCATATCATAGCGATTGGAAGGACCAGCAAAGGCTTCATTAGCTAAATTAGTGGATGCAACTTGCCAAGTTGCAGCACACAAACCTTTTTGAGGAACATCACTTCCACCTGCATGCAACAAATTGTTAACTGCTTCCTTCTCCCTTAACTTTGCCTGGCCAGAACTTCCTGTTTGAGGAACAGCAGTAAATGGAAGGCGGGATGATTTCAAGGCCTCAATGTCAAGCCCATGCTGATTTATAACAGTTTCAAGGGCCCTGAAGAAAAAACATTGTACCTTTAAGTGTACTTCCTGGTATGACATATGGAAAAGTACTTCCGATATATCAAGTACAATATGGAAACTTAGCATTCTCAAAAAAGGTAGTGTTTTAATATCAATCAGGCAATCTATCATGTCATCAACAAAGCTAACTATTTAATTCAGATAAGGTTTTTCCCACCATTTAGTGAAAATTCATATTGTACAGAAACCAGATATATACACCAATTAAAGCATAATAAGTTTGCAAATGGCAATGAATTAAAAAGAACTAAGCATGACTAGAGAACCCTAACAAGCAGTTGTGGCCTGTCCATCCTAATTATTTGTCATTGGCTACATGGATCCTAACGTGTCATCAAACTCATTATATGGTCATATTGTTGGCAATTGCACAATCATTGTGTTCTAGATAAAATTTTCTTTAGTTTCCCTTGGGTGCTACATGTTCAACTATTGTGTAGTCAATTTTTCTACCTATAGATTCCACATGTTACCAACGTACAAGTCCATATCATCTAACTTACTTTCAATCAATTTATCATCTATCAAAGCTATAACTAATAATATTTTTATTCTCTCTCCAAATCACTAGTGTTCATTCCAACATTCTCAATTTTAATATATTAATTTTTGTATGTTTTGTATCTTTGATGCTCTTGTTTGATTGGTTATCACATGGTGTTATAAATTTTTCATTATTACATGACATACGCCCAAGATTCTAGATGCTCCTGTACATTTTAAACATTCAAATATATCTTATGGATTCAATAATTGATCTCAGATATCTAAATGTTATTGGATTTATAACAAATGCAAAAGATATTGAGCTTGTTTCTTAAATTTTTGTTAGAGATCCTTATTACCTTTAATGTTAACCATCGATTTAGCCCTCAGACTCTGGGAACATTTTCAATCTACATCTTTGGATGGATAACATTGAAGTTCATGTTTTGTGCAAAAAAACATTTACAACAAATACCAAAACAAGAAAGCTAACTGCTCATGAAAGAGGAACATTGTTTGTCAAAACAAAAAGGAAGAAAATTGAACTCACCTAGAAATGACCTGATATGGCAATGAATGCTCCTTTCCACTTACTTTCATATGTTGACATATCTGACACAATTAAAGAAAACAAAACATGACATTAGGTTTTCAGAAAAGTTTTCTACAAATACACACTAAGAAGATTTGATCAATACCACATAAAGCTTTGAAGCTAATTTAGCAGGCTCATCCTTCGATTCTTGGATAAGTTTATGCAAAAGTTTGGCAGCCTCTACTTCAACATGTTGAGAAGCTGCCATATCTGTGTAAAACGGAATTTAAGTCACCTCTTTTCTCATCACCGAAAATAACAGTATTTTGTTCAGATAAAGTGGCACTGATCCTATATATTGATATCAGTAACTCATTCCATCTTAAACTGTTCATCGTGTATCCCAAACTTGATTTGTCATCATACTTGTAGAAGTTTGGAACATTTCTATAAATAACAGAAGAATAACAACTATCAGTGCAATCAACGTGCATCACCAATTTAGACGCAAAGGAGCAAGCTACCAAACCCTAACTTAAATATCCAACCACAATAAAATAGTAGGGTTCAATATATTTGATAAAATCTAAATTTACTAACTATCGATATCTAATATGGCAATATTCACTTGAAAAGCTTTCGAACTGCTGATCCGCCCATTCTGAACAGAGAAATCATATTTTTTAACTATACACAACGCCCGAAAACGACCAGATCAGCTTGTTCCTAAGACTAAAAAGACTTAGGCAAATTTAACACAGATGACTACCTCCGGGTGGCGCAAATTTTGATCAGGGGCTCAGTAGAGGAGAAGGAAGGAGGGAGGCAGAACGATAAACCGAAAACTTGCCTTGTGACCGACAGCAAGCCGAAGCAGCCGGATCGTTGCGTAGGATCAGAGATCGGCAACTTTGGCTGGTCGGCGGATCCTCCCCACCGCGTTCCACCGCCTCACCATGTCCCTTCCGCTAGGTTTTTTGGTGCGAGTACTCTGAGAGAGAAGGGGGAAGTACTCTTGGCGTTATCGGACGAAATGCGTCCCATAAAAAACTCTATGCGATCGATGACCTGGACATAAAATCCCTGCGATCCTTCACGCACGGTCGCAGGTGTTACATAAGCACATCAATCGTAAAGTAAATTTTTTTATCTTTATCTAAAAATAAGTAAAATCTTTTTAAATAAAAAAATCAAAGCATAACCATTATAAATATTAAAAAGGTAAACACATTTCTCATAAATAAATATATGAATTGGAAAAGTGATTAAAAATATATGATTTATTTTATCGTAGACCATTCAACAACTAAGTGTTATAAAAATAAATAAAAAATTGTAAATTAAAATATAAAAATAATCATTATTTATTTCACTATAAATAAATTTAAAATGTATTAAAAAACAATTTAGATAAATAATAATTCAAACGTGAGAAAATAATCCGAAATTGAAGATGAGATTTTAATTGGATGCACCGTCATCTCATTCCTTCAAGTGAATAATAATGCTGCCGTCCGGATAATAACGTAGCCATTAAATTTTAATTAATTAAATATTTAAAAATTAAATTTCAATTGTAACGTATTATAAAAAAAAATCAGTGAAATGGTAATTTTAAAAGCATTAACCATTTAGATATATTTTTATAAATATTTTTTAATTTATTTTGATTAATAAAAAAAATTATGAAATTAAATTAGTCATTTATAAGATTAATCGAAAAAGTTGGATATAGATTAAAAAAACCAAAAATTAATAATGCTGCCACGTAAAACTTACTCAAAATATAAAAGAAAATGTAAAAATGAATTTCTCGCCCCGCTTTTTTATTTTAAAGATGATAAATATAATAAAAGGAACACTTCAACTTACTTGAGAGACGAAGTGAATTGTCTGGTGGTAAAAAGGTGACGTCTACAATGATAGAGTCAGATTTTTTTTTTTAATTTGGAAATTTAAAATCATTACGGTAAACAGTTAAAATTAAAAACTTTTCTAGCTGAACACCCGGGCTACAACTCGGATAAAGATGTACTTCGTTTTGCCCTTGGATCATTGGATGCCTGCGGTTTTTTCATAATGTCTTATAAATTTTGAAAGGAGATAAATCATGGCTTATTCAGTAGTAGTTAAGTTGCCTTTTTTATCGATAAAGGGCATGAGATAATCTTAAACAGTATGTACATAAATAAATTAGCGTGTTACCTTTAGGTTACGAATGATTCAGACCTATTAATAAGCTTAATGGTTAAATTTAAAGAAGAATAAATTTGATTCATTAAAAATTCATATCAACTTGATCATTCATTAAAAAAAAATACGTAAGTACTCGTAATTCAAATTTCAACTATAATATATTATAGAATATTTTTCACCGGTGAAATAAAAAATATAAGATATTAGTTGTTAGGCGAGGAGTAGCTCACGCTTCTAGATTTGTTTGGAGGCTGATTTGTGAGGTTGGATCATCCATCTCCATGACTAATTAGAATGAAGTCTCCGACATCTGGATTATTTAAAAAATGAGTTTCATGAGTGATTTTCGATTTATCCTAATTATTGGTAAGAAATTTCAATGGAATTGAGCAAGTTACCTCCAAGATTAGTGGTTTGAAGAGTTGGATATCTAGATTATAAAAAAATATTTTAAAAAAAACTTGTTCCATCCCTCGTGGCTCATCTACACTTTCTGAATTTATCCGGTGATTGATGAGAAACCTTTGTGGAATCAGATTGGCCACCTTGAGGTGAATAGAAGGTAGACATATCCCGACACATTGGCTTCACAAGTCATCATAAACTATGCCCCACGAGGTGTAGTGTGGTGGTAAGAGGCACGATTAATTTGTATGCAATCAGGATTCAAATTTAACATTAGGCATTTTGAAACTCATGCGAAGTTTGAACCACTAATAACGGGATATCATGCCATGACCCACCTTTGCTTCTCAGATTTGTTTGGTGATGGATCTGTGGGGTCGGACAAACCACCTTTCGAATTAGTTGGATCAAAGGCTCAAATATATGGAAATAAAAAATCATAAATTATTGCCACCGGAACTATGATATGATAATAAATAATTGGACGAACTCCCTAAATAACGAGAGTTCAAATCTCACTCGAGACATAGTATATTTAAGGAATTCGAATTACTTGTAAGTCATCTATCATAATCCATTTATATTTTTCGATTTATCCTAATGATCAGTGAAAAATTTATGTAAATTAGATCAATCACTTTCAAAATCAACCGGATCATACAAATTAAATACTTGAATTATCAAAAAAAAATCATAAACTATTCCCCTCGATGCTATGATACAATGGTAAACAAGGGAATGAATTCCCTGGCAATGAAGATTTGAATCACCTAAGACATATTTCACCTGAAAAAATTGAATTACTTATAACGCTCAATCACCCGATCCATCTACACTACTCAATTTACCTTAATAATAGTAAAAAAAAATCATAGGATCAAGTAGGTCACCTTCAAAATTAATTGAACAGTGAGTGAGAGCGGGATACCAAGATGTTTTTATTTTTTTTAACAAAAAAACTATTCCATTATGCAAGAAACAAAGCATTCTGCAAGAAAGAACACAAAAACATGTAGACGACATAGCACCTAATACCATTTAGAAACATAGACTGAAGCATAGCATTCCACTTGATCATAATAAGCCAACTTTGATATAGCAAGACAACCAATCAACATCATCTCAGTCGATGAGCATTGATTCTTCATCAGATTGCACATTTATTCAGGTATATTTCTTCTGAGAATGCAATAAAAATCACAAGCAACAACAGAGCAAATGGCAAATCTAAACTACACGACCACAAGTGAAGTAAAGTTCAAGTGCTCAACAATCGATCATGCTACCACCACGACGACAAAGAGAGAGAACCAGCTCAGCCTAATTGTCCTTGTAGTCTATGGTTTCCAGAGAATGGTAGTCTCAGCGATCATGGAGGTAACCACATATGGATCCATGTTTGAAGCTGGCCTCCGGTCCTCGAAGTAGCCTGAGGAGATGAAAACAGTATGAGTTAATGTGATTTCCTAAACAATTGACAACGAATGTGTAATTTCAGAAAGATCACAAGATTTTGTAAGGGAGGGAGAAGTCCACCTTTGCCATCCTTTTCCGTCTCGCGACCAACACGGATGGATGCACCGCGATTGGCAACGCCCTAAGAATCATAATATACAGTTATCAGATGAAATGTCCACTTTTCAGAGCGTTTTGATCTTATAATTGTGAATGTATCGTTTTTGTAGCAAGTGTGGTCACTTATATTGTAGTGGGGAAAATGCAGTTTACATACCCATAGGAAGGTGTTGATATCAGCAGTTTCATGTCGTCCAGTGAGACGACGTTCATTTCCTTCACCATAGGCAGCAATGTGCTCTTTGTGCCTCTTGCCAAGCTTCTTGATAGCACCCTTAATAATATCATATCCACCATCACTCCTCATCGACTTGGTACTGGAGGGAACAAATTCATAGGGAATAATTTAGGGAATGTAGAAACAGAATATATCGAATGAATCACATATTTAGATGAGAGCCTTGTTTTGTTTACCTGTAGTTTGTGTGAGCCCCGGCACCATTCCAATCTCCCTACTCGAAAGAAAATAACTATTCTTAGATACATAGACAAGAACTCCCTACTAGAATCAGAATTCTCTGTTCAGGATAAATAAATAACAAGGACAAATTTGTACCTGGATTGGCTTTGGATCCAAGGAGAGAACTACTCCCGCAATTTCAGTGATCCTCTGTAAATGATAAAAATTCAAATGGATTAGAATGTAAAATTCTGATCTGATAAAAAAAACATAATGTCAGTTGCCACTGTGCAGAGTTGTGATTACATGGAAGCTGTAATGATGAAACTTCAAATACCTCAAGAATGTAACGAGCAGCCCACACTTGATCACCCGATGAAATGCCAACAGTAGGGCCAACTTGGAATTCCCACTGCAAAACAGAAGTAGCAAATTATGCAAATTGTTACAAAAATATGGCAATTAAAACAAAATACAAAAACTACTGTAACAACAAGAAAAAAAAAACAGATTTACTTGTCCAGGCATGACTTCCCCATTGATACCGCTGATGTTGATGCCAGCATAAAGACAAGCTTTGTAGTGAGCATCAACTATGTCACGGCCAAAAGATTTATCAGCTCCGGCAGCACAGTAGTACGGGCCCTGGAATATGAGTTGAGTGATTAGAACTAAAACTTATGTAGTTCAGGTGTTTTAATCCATCTCTCAAGTTAACAGACAACTCAATATTATCAAATAGATAGAATAGTTGATCTCGCTACATTAACTCTCAAGCATTGTCAAAGAAAGGGCTTCTATGGACAAGGGAAAGAATATATGACATTGCACGAGATTTAACGTAAAAGAAAAAGGAAAAAAAAACATGATCCTAGAGTTTTTAAGCTAAAATTTGCTAGTGGAATTACATGAGCAGCTTTACAATGAACACTGTATTATGTATAAGCAAATGAATAAGGATCTAAAGAAAAAAAAATGAAATCCTTGGAGCCAAATCCTACAGTCTAGTATCTAGTTCACTATTTTACCTGGGGACCAGGGAAACCACCAATAGGCCAGCCAAGAGGCCACTTGATATCCTTTTGCAAAAGGGTGTACTCCTGCTCAATTCCATACCTAAATGAAATGAATGATGATAAGAACAACATCTCAGAAGAGCAGGCGTAATCACAGATAGCATAAGTCATGCTTACCAAGGTTCTTCAGCAACAACATCAGGATGGCTAAAAATCTTAGCAGCATTGTATCTTTTGTTAGTAGGGATTGGCTCTCCAGCTGGGGTGTAACAGTCACAAATAACCTACCAGTCAACAAAGAGATATTATATTCAGTCGCATCATATATTCACATATACCAATTGGTAAAGTTTGTCAAAGAAAAAATGAGGAACAAAGAAGAGAAAATTCATGTTATTAGTTGACAGCTAAACGGGATGGTTCCACTGTTCTACTCCTTCCAACAACTCTTTAAATAAAATTATGACAATGGAAATGTTCAGTGACATCATTTAGACAAATACATTGATCCCAACATGACAAAAGAAAAATATTACTACTATTCACTAATTTAATGAGACCTGCAACCTAATCTTCAGGGCCAACAGTAACAGCAAATCAACCGTTTCGATAAAATGATATATTATAATGTTGGTTTAAATTTTTTTGAACTCCGGCAATGCTTCATGCTCCTATTTAGAAAAAGAAACAACTTCACAACAGTTTCATCAAATTGGCCAAAAATTTTGGAAAACAGTTTCAAAAGGTATTGCCTTTGAGTGTGTCTGCAACACAATTGTGTACAGACAATTGGAATAAAAGCTAGGGACCACAAGGAGCAAGCGAAAAGACTAATACACTTACAAGAATGTTATTTCCCCTCCTGAATGGATCCTTGAAAATAGCTTGAGGACTGCAAGATACATCCAAAAGAAATTGTCAACATGACATAGAAATGAAAGTTATCATCAAAATTAAACACCCAACAACCAAAATATAGATGTGTATGAAGATTATGAACTTACTACAAGATCACTTCACTATCGTCACCGGGAGCTTGTCCTGTGCTTGAACCATCATAATTCCATTTTGGAAGCTTGGATGGATCAGTAACGGGACCCGGGAGAGTCTGTAAGAAAGAAAAAGGTGGACAGTTATATCATCAGTACCAAACTGAGACATCAAGGCCGAAGGTTTAGATGGAAAATAAAAATTCAACTAGAAAATAAAAAGGAAAAAAGGTTGTTCTTATAGCTTACTCTGGCCTTGCTTCTTATATCCAAACCAGATCCACCGATCCTGAAATAGATAGAAGCCTTTCAAGTCTCCAGACGATAAATTAACACTAGAGGGGTTGAAAATCAAATTTGACCAAAACTTCAAAATTAAAGGTCTCAAAAGTTGAATAGTCAAGAGGCTTGAAGAAGCATTGATGGATCAATCATGAAGGTATAATAATCTAGCCTCCACCGCTTCAACTAGAGAAGTAAAGGATGTTCAACCGTTAAATTGAAAAACAACAAAAATAAAGATCCTTCAAACGCAGCAAAGCAGGGAGTCTCTTTGAATGCATACTCCAAATTCCACCGTGAA
The DNA here is from genome assembly GCA_038050645.1 of Hedychium gardnerianum. Taxonomy (NCBI): domain Eukaryota; kingdom Viridiplantae; phylum Streptophyta; class Magnoliopsida; order Zingiberales; family Zingiberaceae; genus Hedychium; species Hedychium gardnerianum. Next base: position 3,371 of record JBBUKS010504743.1, on the reverse strand, counting down.
TCGTCGAGTAAAATTTAATATAACTCGCAAAATAACCAAAATATTTGCTATATGGGGGAAATATCTAATAGCATCTACAAGCCAAGAGGCAGTTTTTGGTCCATAAGCAAAATCAGAACAAAAAAGAGAAAAACAATAGATTAAACGAAGCACGAATACATGTGTTGAACAAAGAAATAGCAGAGATCCACAAAAACAAAAAAGTAACCAAAGTACGTCCATCCGTAGGTTTCTCCATACGATCGCGTCAAGAAAATAAAATCCGGACGGTAAACTAAAACCCAAAACAGGAAATCAGAAACCAAAATATCACACCAAAAAAGAAGCAAAGTTATTAAACATTCGATCGAACTGCCACAGAACCCCATAAACCCTTTGAGTACACGCCTAGAACCAAGCGAGAAACCCAGCAAAGAGCAAAAAGATCAAAAAGCACGGAAAAGGTCTAACTTGCATCCAAAAAGTAACAGACTAAAGAGCAAAACCAAGGGGGAAGCTTAGCGATCGAGAAGAGCTCACCATATGTACTCGGCGATGATCTGCTCGGTAGTGTCGGAGAGGTTGAGGTTGATGAGATCTGTGAGCGATGCCATGGCCGCCGAATACAAGGGAATGCAGACGACGAAGGGCTTAATATAAAAGCTTTGAATCACCTAACACCGAAGCTTTATATTTACCAAAACACACAACTATTTTTATAAATATTTCTTCACCCCATCCTTTTATTTCTGCCGAATTCCGGAGAAGATATAATTTTAATTAACGACGGGTTATGCCACCTTTTATACTCAAATTAACTACGGATTATTCATTAAGTGCCATGTTAAGCTTCATTCACATTAAATATTATTAATTTTAAGTAAGTATAATTATTTACATCGAGTGATTTTTAAAATGTCTTAATTAAGCAGTTTTGTTTAGTCTTCACCGGTTAATATATACATGAGTAAATACTTCGATAAATTTTAATATCAATTTTTAACATATATTAGATATTTAATCTTCCTCGTATAAGAATCATTTCACTAAAATAAATATCAAATGTCTTCGTATTTTTTCTTTTTTTTTTTAAAGGAGTCTCTTAAAAGAATCGTTAAGATGATGATTTTTTTTTAATCATTTAATTTTATTTAAGTGTGTATAATCGTCTATTCGTTTCGAGTTTATTATGATTGTGTTTAATGTATGATTCGATTAAAGTTTTGTTATGATTATTTTAAGGTGTGATTAAATTGATAATTATATAATAAATTTATAGAATTAAATAAAATCAAATTTTGATAAAATTATGAAAATATTTTCTCAAGAATTTGTTTATTATCTAGATAGTCACGAACACGAATGGTATGTCCCCACGGGATGAGTTGTTGGCTAGTGCATGAAGTGTTGTCACAATGAGGTATAGGGGTCAAATTCTAGTTAGTAGCCAGGTTCCTGTCCCTTTATGTACTAGTCACTGTTCGGGCTGACTAGACTAGCCCCCGTGATTTACCTCCTCTGGATTGGTCCTGGGACGGACTGACGGAGCGCTGAGGCGAGCGTTTCGCTTTTTACTACAACGAACACGAACGATAGATTTTACTTTGCAGAATTATAATTATAAAAAAAATTTAAATTTTCTTAGCACATTAGACAAAAGTTTGTCAGTCGTTGTCAAATATCTAATGAATCTAATACATTAATAATAATATTATTATTATTTTAATTTGTAGTTGATGGAAATTAATGCTTGTGTACGTAATATGTGATTTTCAAAGGCGCAATATACAAAATTCACACATCGCTCACCTACTTCGCACTATTTAAACTTGCCACGTCGCGATTTGACTAACGGGATTCCTTTTGAGTGCAGTATTTTTTGAAAATATGTATTTCTTTTATTTTCTTCCGCGTGTTTGGAATAAGACAATCATGAAAAATGGAGAAAATTAAATTAAATTAAATTAAACTCAACGGAAGACTTTGAATACACGGTTTGATTTGGACGTAACTTATCATCTACTCCACCCACTTTTGAAATTATATCAAGTCCTTTACAGACTTGGAAAATTATTGTTGACATTATTTTTGAATTGTTTTTTTTTAATATTCCAGAGTACTGTCAAATTCTAGATGACATTAAAGTTTTAAATTTCATTTTTTATATATATAAAAAAGAAAGATAAAGGCCATAATTTGAATTGGGCCGATTTGAAGCCCAATTGACACCAAAGTTCGAGGCCACGTAACCCATGAAACATTAATTATTATTTTTTAAAATATATTTTATCAACTGAAAACGAATCTAGCAAACATTTTAATATCTTAATAAAACTAATATATTACATAAAATGTTTATCCATTAAATAAATTAAAAGATATTGTGTTAGATGAATAATGTATTGGATTTATTAACTCATTGCGGATGCATGGAACCTCCTCGCGAGAAGACGAGATAAAATTTTGATCGCCAAATTTACGAAGGTGTAGCTAAAGACAACATTTCCACGACTTTATGATATTCGGTGTAGTTTTGATTTCCTTGTCAAAATAGACCAAAATATCTTTATGAATGAATGCAACTCTTTCATTACTTTTGCTTTTATGCGGAATCAAATTTTTTTTTTCTGTGGGCCTGAATTTGATTTACAAGTTAGGGTTTGATTTAAAATGGGGAAAATGAAAAGAAAGGAGGAAGAGGGAGAAGAAGACTCTGCTTCTCCAGTAGCTAAACTGTCGAAGGCCGGAGAAGCAGACTGAGGGCTGAAAAACAACTCACATGATCAGGAATCACCAGGCGATTCCGACAGATTCATGGGACGCTGAAGCTACCCCTAGCCCCCAATGTAATTCTGCCCCTTATACAAGTGTACTAGTGTAGATATAGAAAAAGTCATCTTTGAACGTGCTAAACTCTGTTTTATGGATGGATGAAAGTAATTTACTAAATAGAAAACAAAGTATCGAAGATTCATGTACAGAGAGGATAAAGTTTAGATTCAATGTCGCACCAAAATCACAAAGTTCGAACCTTTAATCACCTAAAGCTTAGCTTAAGTAGGCTTCTAATGTTTCATTAATTATACTTACACATGGATTTACACTTTAATTAAATGATCAAAGGTTGGAAATTATCGAAGTCACTACCAATCATTAATCATCGATTAATTAATTAATTCGGCAAGAGAGCTATCATTATATACAACATGACATGTTTGATGCTTGTCCCCACGGGATGAGTTGTTGGCTAGTACATGAGGTATTGTCATAATGAGGTATAGGGGTTAAATCCTGACTAGTAGTCAGGTTTCTGTCCCCTTTATGCATTAGTCACTGTTCGGGCTGGCTAGACTAGCCCCCGTGATTTACCTCCTCCGTGTTGGTCCTGGGAC